>JAVQIZ010076388.1:0-7500 GCA_036023535.2 Galaxias brevipinnis
ACACACACACACACACACACACACACACATGCATGCACACACGCACACACAGACTTGTCCTTGGGGATAGGTGATTTTATTAACTCGCATGCCTTTGTTTGCCTTTTTCTACAGTTAAATCCTCATTCAAAGTGAGGAGATCCTCAGTGCAATTAGACTTGAGTATGACAAAAGGCAGCATAACTCTTTCAAACATGTTCATAGCCCATTTGGGACTTTTAACGTTACAAGCTCTGATCCGTGTAGCTAGCAGAGCCTAAAAGCCACATTTTGAATAAACAAAAGTTTTGAATGAAACCAGAAGCACACGTGTGTGAAACCCCCTCGCCCACCTGGCCCAGCCCCCTGCCCAAATCTAACCCACTCTGTGTTGTCATAGGCTTTGATCTCAATCCATACTCATATAGACCGCTTTAACCCGCATTACCAACACTCCCAGGAATCTCATTTTAACAGCAGCGAATTAGAGGGCCGATATTACAGTGGGAGCTTCAAAGGTGCCGCACTCCAGGAACAGAGCTGGACTCCGGAGGGGTTCCCACGAACCCTAATGGAAATACAACTCACCCCAACTAGGCTCCACCAAACTCAACCCAACCCAGCCTTGGCCTTATTTGTTTTTAACCGCTGTCCAACCCACTGCTAGCACATCCCTCACCAAGTCACTATGCAACGCGGTTTGGACAGTCACACAAACACAATCGAGCAGGAAACAGTTCCCATAACCCAACTGCAAGAAAACTCAATCAAATGAAGGTCCACTGAGCAGCACACAACGTCTAGACACCACTTAATCGAATCAACCGGGAGCCCCTCCGTTTGATTGCCGCTGACGTCAGCCAATTAGAGAGGCCCAACGCAAACGAGCTGGCATCTAATTGGCAGGGAGAGGGATGAGGGTCATTAGCGGGGGTTAGGGACGGTGGGTTGGGGGCTCTTCCTAATCAGAGAAAGGCGCCACAGGGAACCACTGTAATCAAGGAGGACACCCCAGCCCGACTACACTCTACGGACTCCCTTTAAACTACGGCTCGCCTGACGAATGATCAACAGTCTCAGATAGGACTGGTTAAAGGAGGGGGCTGGGGTGTGAGAGAGGGTGGTTTAGCACATCAGATCAGAGTAAAGACATGGGAGATTGTTCTGGGTTCACTGGTTTCATGGAGTCAAGCTGGACACTTTGGAGTCATCAAAGTGAAATCATATGTCTATGTGTGAAGATGAAGGTTGGTTATAAAACCGTGTTCGCAGTACTTGTTCTCTGTTTCTGATATATGGTCGTTTGTAAGCATAAGTGTTTTCAAGGTCATAATAATATTCGCATTGCAGCCAAATATTGTCCCTGATATTTAGTTTTTTTTTTTTTTTCGGTGTTCCACATTTCCTTTTTTTTTACATGTTGGAAACTTCTCCAGATGCTGGAGAATAAAGCTTTCCAAATCTGTTTCATACGCCTTCCGCAACATCTGGATACCGTTACAGATACTGTCAGGACAAAGAAGTAATGGAGTCGTTCTGCAATTGCTTTTAATGCTAATACCATTTTGGCAATAATCCACAAAGTGGACTGGAAGAATGAGTATGTTTGAGGAATCTGACACAAACATTTTTAGTAACAAACTTTGATTGTATAATTAGGATAATAACTTTTAGTGAACAACTATGAAGCAAAACAAAAAAAATCCACTGAAAATAAAGCGATTTGACAGTATATTCCCATTTGTTATGACTTTCTTTTGTTTTGCGTGATCATTTGCTTGTAAAATAACTCAAATTTGTTATTACAATAACAGCCTGAACTAACCTGAACTTCACATAAACTTGAATACCCTCAGAGTTCCATCCAACCCTCCATAAAATTGATTTAACCCCATACCAAATACATTAAGGTTTTTCCTCCATACCAATGGCATTGGATTAGTTTATCTAACATAAATATTTGGATTCTAAGCTTGTGCATATTTACATGATGCAGCCTACCAATTCACTTTCACAGATCTTCATATATCCCAGAATTGTTTATATAAGTGTGTCTTGTTTACCAGATCTGCTCCAGCCAACGTACAAGTCAAACAGAATGCTCTGGACAGATAAATTGTTTCCAATCACATCGAATCATTACCAAACTCATGTGAGTTGAGATGCTGAGGAAGCTTTTGGTTATCTTGTAATGCAATTACGCTATAAACAAACTTTCTAAACGTATTATTCAATTTCTTTAACTTAGTAACTTTCTGGGACAAATATATGGATATCTGGATATATATATATATAGATAGATAGATATAAAGACAAAGGAAAATAGGTAAATACTATCTGAACATAAGGGAGAACAAAATGATGAATATGACATGAAACACAAAGGAAAAAGAGGGAACATCCAAGTAAAAAAAGAACAAATCAGAACAAACAAAACCCTTTCCTTCTTTTACCTTCTCTGCGTCCTGCTCAAAGAGCCGCAGCTGGAAGCACTGGTCCAGCTTGAGCTTGCGGACGTGCCAGGCCTGGTGCAGGTGTTGGCGGGTGGAGTGCAGCTTGTCCAGCAGGCTGGCCACCTTGGGCACCAGGCTCTGGAAGTCCGCGCTGCCCGAGATGCAGTTCCTCCCCGAGAAGCCGTCGCTGGAGCGGATGCACTGGAGCAGCCGCTGGCCCTCGCGGTCCAGCTCCTCCACGGGGGCCTTCATCACCTTCTTCTTCAGCTGCGTGTGCTCGTCGATCAGCTTCCTGGAGCCCTCCACGTCCACCGGGAACTCCTTCTTGGCCAGCTGCTCCTGGGAGACGGGGAGAGCGGTGGGGAAAAGAAGGCCAGAGGAAACCATAAAATAGGTCATTGTGCATACAAGTACAACAGGGCTATCCAGTACGCCTCCTAGGAGACAGAGAACTAGCTGGAATCAAGGTGAAAGGAAGCGGATGGATACATCATCATTCACATAAATGATACATTATTTATTTCCTTAAAATCCCCCTTGCCTGCAGGTCCTCCAGACGGGACAGCAGGTGCACAGCGCTGGCCATGAACTCCTCCAGCGACACGCGGAGGTCCATCCACTCCTCGTGGTTATAGTCCAGTGATCCCTCAAAGTCGTCCGTCAGTTGGGAAGGGTCCACAAGCTTAGACAGCCCTTCCACTGAGACCATGCTAGTCTGTTAGGGAGAGGAGATAACTCTGGGTTAACTTACTGTTGGCCAACCTATGGAAACGTATGGACACATGAACATGTCTGAAGTCAGGGGTTGAGGTTATCATTAAATGCGTCTATATGGGATAAGACAGCCTCTCTGCATCCTAGTCTTTACTGCAGGGGGGCAGCAACTCTCGTTTAGGTTGCTGTTAACCAACAGATTAAACAACAATTGATGATCAGTGGTCAAATGGAGATTGCCATTTTAGCAGGCTCCTCAGCCCAAAATATATCAATCTAGAAATCTCCTAATCCAAATTGTGTTTAACTTGCAAATGTTTTTCTGTAATCCAAAACAGGTTTACTTTCAAGGTGTTTAGGACTAGGTAAGAAATGCCGATGAAAACAGATCTCAGTGTGGAAAGAAGGGGGAAGTTTTATACTGAATATATCTAAACCCATTTGACATTAACAATTAAACAAGTTCTCTACAGCCATTTTGAGGCCCAATTAATTTTGCTTTCTACTGCTGTATTATTGATTGCAGAAATGCTGTAAGACCTCACTGCATGCCAGTGCTTCAGCTGGAGTATTTGCTGTGCCAAAAAAATCATCATTATCATTATTGAAACCGTATTGAGAGGAAAAATACTGGAAAAGGGCACTCTCCTTACTGTTATACTGGCTTCATTATTTCTAGATGGGGTTATTAACGTTCATTCTGCAGCTTATCCTTCCTGCCACTCGTACCACTTTGAGTGCATTTAAATAAGGGGTTGGTATCGCCACAGGACTATTTGCATAAGGTAGAATTTCATGCAACAACACCTCACCATTCCCATGCATAAACGGAACAGAGCAGAAAAAAAAAATCCAGGCAATGTAAATGTCAGAGAAACGGAGTGCACTTATACCTCAAAGGTGAACTTGGCGCTGCCAAAATTAGTCTTCTGCTTCTGCCAAAAGTTGTCGGGTTTGATGATGAGCGCGACGCAGATCTCGGCGGTGAAGGCCTCCTGGAGGGTCTTCAGTAAGGGCTTGATGAGGTCCCACTTCGACCCTCGCATGTCAATGATGACAGTGAAGCCGCGCTTACACACATCCTCGCTACGTGGAGAGAGAGAGAGGAGAGGAGAGGGGTGAATGAAAAGAGAAGAGAAAATCAATTCTACGTGAAAGAGAGGAAAAAAAAAGAGAAACAAAAGGTACGCGGGTCCAAATTGTGGAACGCTCTAGAAGCTGAGGAGGAAAGACAGACGGAAGGATGTGTGTGAGTAATCCTTTGAAGAGACGCATCCCTTGCTTTCCCTCAGCAACCAACAGACCACTGACTTGTAGCACTGCGGTGGTGTCAAGATTACCCATCATCCTTTGCAAAATGCCATTATAGAATCATTGCTCCCTCAAGCAGCCGACTACTTCACCTCCAGACAAGAGAGAGAGAGAGAGATAGAAAGAGAGAGAGAGAGAGAGAGAGAGAGAGAGAGAGAGAGAGAGACTTGGGCCAATTCAACACTGTCTCATTAGCCTTCCTCCCCTGTCTCCATTGCAGCTCAGCCTCCTCAACCACTTCTTATTGGAATGGGTCCCCAGGTAGCAGCAGCAGCAGCGGTAGCGGCAGCAGAGGCACGACGCAGCTAGAACTTCATTTATTTACCTTTTCTGACAGGCTAAAACATATGACCCACATAGCAATAAATGCTGATGTTCCTTATTTTTATTTTATTCTTATGCTAATAGCGACACTCTAAAGCCAGAGAGAGTACTCAGGCAGGACATGCGGTGTCAGAAGAGCGGTTTCAGAGGGCAGGGTCGGTAATAACTAAGTCACACTGGCACAGAGGTGCTGCAGCCAAGAGCCTTGCTAGATCCTATAGGAGTGATACTGTTGACTTATTAAGATGGTCCAGTGGGAGTGTCACACACATCCACACGTAGGACTAGCACGCACACCCATACACACACACACACACATTAAAAATACACATGCACAGACACAGACGCACATTCAAAACACACACACTTGACACACTTGGACCTATAGGCACATAAAGGCGTCAATCATCTGTGCATACATCTCCAGCACTGTTCACACACTCAGTTTTCAGAAATAATTCAGGCATACAGAGAGAGGAAGGGGGAGGGGTGGGGGGTGGGGGGGTGGATGGGGGGCTGTAGAAAGACCTTGTCCTTCCTTTGTAATAGCTTCAATCCATTTAGGGGATTCATTTCTCGCCCCCTCCTAACTGGGGCCCAGGTCTACCTTCAGGTTAGCGCTCTGCTGCAGGAAGACTATTAGCCTCCTATTCTTAGCCCACTACGTGATTGGAGAGCCGTGCGGCGCTCCGGGGATGTAAAAATAACGTGGAATTGCTTTGCCCTGCCGCCTGCCCTCGGCTGGTGTTGTCCCCGACCCCCCGAACCCCAACCTCCCACGCAACCCACCCGCCCGGGGAGAAACCTGTACCTGTGGTGCTTTCTGGAACGGTGGGGAACGCATTCATCATAGTTTCAGATGTGTTCCAATGGGGACAGCAGCAAAAAGCGGAGGACATAGAGAGCCAGGATCTTGTAAAGAGAAGAATCTTTCAGACAGCCGGCCAGTCATCAATCCCCAGTGCTTATGGCTTAACTTCATGACGCTATGAAGCCTGCCAGTGAAAGCAAAGTGAGCCCCTCCTCCGATCACCAGGACCAGAGGGTGCACACCAGGTTAGACTGCTTCACAGTGAGCGGTGAGGATCCATAACCACCCACGCTTTAAATGTGACTGGCGGAGGTCTGGCCGGCGTAGCGTACAAGGCTACATGAATGTAAGCCAAGCCAGGATGCACGTGCTGTGTGCTGGGCCACGTCCTTACGTTTCAAAGCGCCATTACCTGGAGGAGTCCGAAGTAGGCCAACATGCTTTAGTGGTTACAGTGTGTAGCGTCACGTCGTGCTCGTTACCGTTGTTTCCCATTCAACCCCCTGGAGAGAACGGTTACAGCAGCGATCACTCCATCACACACACATACACACACACACACACACACACACACACACACACACTGTTTGATGAAATACTTTTGCTTATACCATACCCTGGGGAGAATATAAATAGAAGAAATGTTCGAGAACAACCATAAAATAGACTCAGATGGATTTGCTAATGAACACAAATACGTAAGAACACACGCATACACACCAATTCAGGCAAGAGGAGGAGAGGGTAAGTCTAAAACAAAGTGGGGGTGGAAGAGAGGGGGAATGGGTGCTTGGGTGAGGAGGGTAATAAAGGGGGAGAGGGCTGTCAGGAATAGGATTTCATGACATTAGACGATGAAGACGAGGAGGACGAGGGTTTGAGAGGAGGAGAGGGCAGAGGTGGAGGAGCTGCTTGAATTAATCAATGAAAAAAAAAACATTATAATTAGTAATGCACCAGACCTTAAAATTGGCATCTGATTGGGCATCCAAATTCAGCTGGTCCACTGGCTATATTTAGGCCAGATATGTTTGTCGTAAGAATGATAAAAATATCAGGGAAGAGTGGAAAAAGAAAACTATAGCAATTGTTTACTAATGCACTGTATCTTGTGCTAGCTTGGAATTGGTGGTTGGCAGTGCGTAGCCTGGTTTAGCAACTTTAGCACCGCTCAGCCTGCAGTAGATCAGGCTGCTGTTGTCCTTCTCTAATAGCTTAGCCTAGCCTAGCCTAGCCTGTTAGCAGCCTGATGTAGCCCAGCTTAACCTGAAGCACCACAGACAGTTAGCAGCCTGATGTAGCCCAGCTTAACCTGAAGCACCACACACTGTTAGCTGTCTGCTAGCTAGCTGTCTCTCATTTAGGACAGCTTTGTTCAGCACTACAGGGAGAGAGGCTTGATTCTGACTTCACAGGCGTGCAGCCAGCTCTGATCCACGGTTTGGCACAGCACACAAGGGCAAGCACACACACACACACACACACACACACACACACACACACACACACACACAGTGCTGCTGAACGGCTGGGCACTACGTAGAGGGAGACACACAAATACCACACTGATTGGTAGCTGGCCCCATCAAACTCCAGCTTTGTCAGATTGGCTAAAGAGATCAATATAATGGACTGCACATGTGGAGCCACACACACACACACACACACACTCCCTCACGAACACACTAGCATACACGGTAAGGTCTCTTGTACACACTCACATACTCTCACTCACGAAAACATAAATACACATACTAACAAATAGTGTCCCTCTTAGGGGTCGCAAAAGTATACAATAGCGTAGCTAGCTGGTTGACCAGAAAGCTTGCTGTGGTTCTAGAAAATGCACCCCAATTAGAGCAAGGACTATGGAACCGTCTGTATAACTCCAAAGTCCCCCGTCTCAAT
>JAVQIZ010076388.1:12500-17316 GCA_036023535.2 Galaxias brevipinnis
AAACCAACCATTTAACATATTAGGCTTTACAGTTGAACTGTTTTAGAAGTCCACACATAAATTGTTTTCTAAGCCTTGCTGATGTCAACCCAACGAATACATCAAAATCACATCTTATTCACTCCAGCAGTAAGTGAGCAACCAACAAACTGAATTTGGAGACTATAGACACATATCTATAAGCTGTTATGATTCCATTGTGCGTACAGTAGCTCAGGGTGTAGAGCATGATGCTGCAAAAGCTGTGTCCCATCCTAGACACGCATGTATGTGTTACAATTTGATGCAAAATGGTTTGCCAATGGTTTGCCTAACCAGTACAGATTAATGTGCACGCTCACTGAAACATGAGCCACTGCTGTGTCATGACCGCTATCTTCTTCAAATCACCTCCCTCCGCTCACACCTCTCTTTACATTCCCAGCCCTCCAACTGTGCATCCCTCTCTCTCTCTGTCTCTCTGTCTCTCTCTCTCTCTCTCTCTCTCTCGCTCTCTCTCTTTCTCCTTATCTGTGTCCCTTTCTTGTACTCTCCATCCTCTCTCAGGCTCTTGTTTTCCTATTCTTCTCTATTCTCTCTGTAAAACTTTGTGTGGTTCAGCTGAGCATCCGTCTGTTCTGTTACGAAACACACTTTCTCTCTCTCTCTCTCTCTCTCGCTCTCTCTCCCTCTTTACCTATCTCTCTCTCCCTCCCCCGCTCTCTCTCTTTCTCTCCCTCTTTCTCTCTCTCCTTCTTTATTGCTTTCTCAACCTCCTGCGCTCTGTCTACGCTGAGCTGATGATCACCACAGAAAAGGTTTAGACCTCGGAGGATAAGCAGATCCTCCTCAAACCCCTAATCCCTCTCTCTGCTCCTGTATGGTCACACTAGCACGTCCCGAACATGACGCAGGGCGGTGTAGACCAGAGACTTGAAGAAGGATAGGACAGAGACGACGGTTCCCTTTTCAAACTTCAGGAGATACCCTGAAGCAGAAAGACATCAGAGATGAAGACGTGATGGGCGATAAACTGTGCCGATGCAATTCATGAGTTATGCGTTTGCAACGGGGAACCAGCATACCCAGCTAAAAAATGAAAAAATTATATGCCATTTCTCTTTAATATTCAGAACAGGAAGTCAGACATTAAATCTGATTGCCAGAAACTGTATTGAATCCCAGCCAATCAAGTCTGAAGAGCACAGATGTAGGAGCCCCTTCTACGTTTCCGTTAAGTCTCCCACTGAACTCCCCGGATAAGACATTAAACTGTTCCGCCGTCATCGAACGCTTGATTCAAATACTCATACACCATTGTGTGGGCTCAATAAATACTTGATTCTGTGACACGGAGGCGAGAAGCACGTCTATTGAACACAACATGCCACGAGGGTTTGGAATCAATGGGCTGAGGGTTCTGCTTTGATTTAGCCTCGATCAGAACGTGGGCGACGGAACAATAACTAATCGGAGCCATGGAACTGAGACCCAGAGAGAGAGAAGATGGAGGGAGGGAGAGAGAGAGAGAGAGAGAGAGAGAGAGAGGCATGTGTAAAGAGGACAGAGGAGACAATGCCATGTTGAGGGGTTTGGTAGAGAACACAGGCTGTCGTGGTTTATGATTGGCTCTCTTCACAGTGGACAGATTAAGGTAACAAATATGGAAGGGTGAACATTCAACTAACACCAAACGAAATATTGTCGTTTTCTGAACAGGAGAGCATGAAGTAGAAAAGAGTGGACAACAGGCAGAAAGAGGGGAAGAAAAGAGGAGGAAAAATAGATGGTGGACAAAGGTGAGAGACACCAGGAGGAAGGAGGAAGCAAGGGGTGTAAAGCAAGACTGTTGAGATGCAGCCTCACCTCTCCTGGCTAATCTTTAGTTGGTGCTGAGGCAGGAAACTAGTAACCCATGGCAACGTGTCCACAAAGGAAACCAGGTCAAACAGCCCCCCTTCTCTTTCCAAGGCGAAAGAAATAGCAAGCCAGACAGCTTCCCTGCCTGTGAATGTGTGTTTGTACATGGGCTTTATTTGTTTGTGTGTATGTGTGTGTGTGTCTGTCTGTCTGTCTACATCTGCCTGTTTTTTTAATAAATGCCAGGCTTGTGAGAGAATCAGTGCGAGCGTATTTGTGTCATAGTGTATGTGTGTGTGAGTGTGCGTGTGTGTGTGTGTGTGTGTGTGTGTGTGTGTGTGTGTGAGAAAAGGGGAGAGAAAAGAGTGCAAAGCCAGCCCCACCTAAACCACTGCAACCAACACTTGACACTAATTCGGTCGGCGTTCCTTACCAGTTCATCAGCTGTCGGGAGCTCAGAACCGTCAGATAAATAAACGTTCATAGTCTTCACTACGTCTGAAAGTAAAGCCGGGAAATTACACTGTGTACACCAGGAGGATGGATTGCGTTCACATGCGATGGATATTAAAAGTTACTAGAGGCTGTTTATCTGTAGGAGGTGATTTTGGCGATCCCTACCGTTTGCTTAGTGTAATTATTTTAGTTAACCGTCGCATAGAAAGACATGCAGAATGCTCGTGGTCACTGCATATCGCTAGCACCATCAACGACTGTTACTCCAAGTATGGACATCTCTTTCTGACTTAGTGCTGCACTTCCTTGTGCCATAAAGCAATTGGTGACAGTTTTGCGGGATAACACGTTGAACATTGACATTGGTTTTTACTACGTCTGAAAGTAAAGCCGGGAAATTACTCAGTGTACACCAGGACGAAACTATTACCAACGATCGTACCCGGTGGCAGACAAAATGAGTGTTAAATATTGAGATTTCAAGACGACAGATCTGCAACATGACTTTTTCATTCTCTCGCGATTTTTTTCATTCTTCCATACACATTAAAATGTGCTATCAGACGAAATGTATTGATGATCCATGAATATAAAAAAGTTGCCTTTGGTTGCTTTAACGATTCCATTTCAATTGATGTACCGTAGACCTGGGACTCTGGAGGAAAGCTCCCCCATATCTGCGTGCCGTGCAGCAGGCTCTAACGCTAACATGCAGTCCCTAAACGCTCCCTCCTGCAGAACATGGCGAGGAGATAAACTCCAATGTTATACTTCCTGCGACAGGTAGAGAGACAGAGGGACGGTGTTCAAGACTGGGGCTCAGAATCAGATAACGAGACGCTGACAGCCGAAAGAGAGTCATCCGTAAACATCTTTCATCCAGTCTTTCAGACCAGAACTGTATTAAACCCCAATTTGCAGATATGTTTTGGGGTTTTGGGGGTTGTCTTTTTTTTAAACCAGAGGTAAGCAGATAATTGAATTGAAAGTAGTACATCAGGTATTGTATGGCCATTTTGTGTCAGTGTGTGTGTCTTTCTTTCCTTTTCTTTTATGTTGACTGCTAATGTGTGTCGCCTTAGTGGAGATGTTCGGATCGTGAACTGACCAGCCTAAAACCCCACTAGTCTACTCAGATACGAACCACCGGTAACCATTACACTAACGCTGCCTCACAAACGACACCCTGTCGCACCAACCTGCTGGAGATATGGATCGACCTGGAACACTAAAGTCAAAGAAGGCCGATATGTCTCAGCAAGGTACGTCAAAAGAGGTTTGCAATTTCAGGGATAAAACCAATATTTTACAACCACGGGAAACTAGACCATATAACATGACGTATGGATAAAAGCTGGATTGAATACCGCAGACAGCCATGCCACTCTGTATCACTCAAGATCTAAAAATCACCCGATATCTCACATTTCCATCCCATGACTTACACATGGTCCACATCAGGGTGAATATTTCAACCAAATATGGCTTGAAAAACACAACTGGTCCTGCCCTCCATTAAGCCAAACGAGGCAATCGCATAAAGAACCAACAACAACACAATAAGCCCACCGCAATCGAATTAGAACTCTAAATTGCAGGGTAATTGTTGAAAAATATTGTCCTTTCTCCCCTCCGTTTGAAAGTGAAGCGGCGTTGCTCCGGGGTGCCAGGCGGTGCGTTTAGCTAGCCGGTGTGTTATTAGTCACAGGAGGCGTCTCAAACAGCTGCTAATGAATGGTGACAGGAATACATTAAACTCACCAAACAACACTGAGGCAGGTCTACACAGGGGCCTTTACCAGCTGCTCTCTCTCTCTCTCTCTCTCTCTCTCTCTCTCTCTCTCTGTCGTTTCCTCCATATCGTTCACACTCTCAGATTTTCTTTCATATAAAAAGGGAAGAGAGATAGAAAGAGAGAGAGCTGCGGAAGAGAGAACTAAAGAGAAACAGAAAATAATACATACTATAGTGACAGAGACGGAAATGGAGGGAAATAACTAAATAGAGGAAAGGAAGGGGTAGGCAGGCATACTTCGTTCCCTGATTCATACTGTCTCTTACTCATTAATTCACTGAAACACAGTTTGTCTCTTTGACAAATACACTGACTTGACACACACACACACACACACACACACACACACACACACACACACACCTATATAGCTCCAGAGACCTTGGCACAAGGCTGACAGCATGTCACCACTGCATCAGCTGAACAAAAACAGTTATTCTCTGCTTATTAGTTCTGAGATGGAGGAAACGCTGTAATGAGAGGAGAAAGGGGGAAGAGGTGGGGAGTAGAGGAGGAGAGGAGGAATGGGGGGAGACCTTGCATTAGAGGAGGCACAAAGGGGAGAATGGAGCGGTGGAAAAAGCAGAGAAGGAGAATATCGACCTTCGTCTGCATGTGTGTGTGTGCCCATGTGTTTGTCTCTGTGTGTGTGTGTGTGTGTGTGTGCCCCCATGTGTTTGTCTGTGTGTGTGTGCCCCCATGTGTTTGTCTGTGTGTGTGTGCCCC
>JAVQIZ010076392.1:0-18142 GCA_036023535.2 Galaxias brevipinnis
TGAATGTACAGTAGTGTTTACAGTAATACATTTTGATGTGCTGTGGACTCAGTTTTTGAGAAATCAACACGATATTCAATGCAGTTAATACTGAGAGTCTGAAGATGATATCCTGAAACTTTGATGTGAATTGTATTTATGGTTTTGGACTTATACACTTTGAGTAGACCACCAGTTTTTAAAATATTATATTATTATTATTATATTATAATTTGTAATATATAAAAGTTTTACCTCACTGCAAGGGACAAGTTCTGACTTTGAACTTTGAACTGCTGCTATAGCGCCACCAACAAGAACAGGAACAAGAATGAAAACAGATATGAAAAATAGGTTTACATATTTCTGGGAACAAGGGTGTGGAACAAAAATTATAAAACAAAATATATGCTGCAAAGCCCTGCAATATCCGCCAGCCTTTAAACTGTGTTACAATTATTCTGCTCCCCACTTGGCTTTTAGAAGCACCACTTATTCCATTTGAAATTACTCTGTGACATCAAGGGCAGCTTTGAATGATGTTACAATGGCAACTGAATAATTAATAACGAAGCAGAGCTTTTAAAGGGGTATGTGAATATCGTGACAGCCATAGGTTGCATCTGTCAATCTAAAATCTGTTGCAACACTTCCTCAATACCTAACCTGAAAGGGGCTTGAGCCTGAAAGGCAGAGAAAAAACAACCTTATTTGAATATTTAAATCAGTCCTTTATGCTTTCAAAAACAACAATGTTTACCTCAAGGGAGTGAGGTAGGAGCAGGTTTCGAAGGGAAAAGGGTCAATTTATGCAGGTCCACTGCGACAAGAAAAATAAAGTCCCATCATGTGTACAGCAGGGAGATTTGGCCTGAGATGAGGAAACTACAGGAGGTAGGGAAACCGATGAGCTCACAGATTGAGAGAATGGATCTCTGTCAGAATGGTTATCAGTATGCCAGACAGAAGATGCTCAGAAAACCACCAACCGTTGTTCTGAAGCTGTAAAGTACTTTCTGCCAGAAGCTGTCGGAGCTTGCCTACAACTGTGAATTGAGAGTTGTTTTTAAAGACTGTCCTCGATGTGGTTGGCATTTCAATGTCTACTATAGCGTAAGCTCAGACTGCAATCAAAATACCTCTTTCCTGGGTTCCAGCTAAAGATATAGATATAGATATAAGTTTTTCCTCATTAGGTCGGTAAACACAAATACCTCGTCTCACACAAATTCTAGGAACGACACGATTCACTGAACATGGATTTCAACAGGGCATGGACCTTTTCACAACACATTTTGGACATGGGCAGGTCAGGGGGTTTTCAAAACCTGTGTCGGATTCACAAATGCCCCTGCTAAACAAGACTGTAACCTTGTAAATGTATATCATGAAAAAAAAAGATGATCGCTTTGATGACTGTCAAACTGACTGACAAAAGATTACAGCAGATATGTTGCCAAATATAATGGTGTATTGTACCGTGCCCGGTTTTTTATTTGTTCTTTCATTCCAATTGAGAGAAAATTACTCACTTCAGAATTGCATCCCCTTAATTTCAGTTGGTCTGGCAGACTTGATGCATTAGTCATATTGATACGGTTGTGGTTTTGTGACTTGCCGTTCTCCTAGTTGACCTCTAAACCTTACGAGGTTCCTTGTGCATAACTCGTGTAGAGTAATCTGTTGCCAAGCCGTGTCAGATCCTAGAAGATCTTAAGACCTGATCAAAGGTTGTAACCTTGTTCACATAATCCACCTTGACCCATTTACACAAACAGCTTTTAATCAGATTGTGTCTCGAGTGTGACAAGGGTATCGAATTTTATGGGCAGCTATGCATCAAAAAAGTCAAATAGTCACCTAAACTTATGATACCAAATATAGAATGAACACACCAACCTAGAACCTAGACCTAGTCCTTAAAAACGTTAAGTGAAACGCGATCACAAGCCGTGTGCACATTTTTCAACTGTTGTCAAAATATTACCCAATAGTCATTCTGAGGCCAAAACGAACAATAAGGGATACATTATTTTTGCTGGAACATTTGTATTTTCTCGAGTACTGCACTTCACTGCAATATATCAAGCCTTAGGAGGTCACAGGGACTAGAGATTTGTTTGGTCAAATCTTAACTTTTCTTTGGCCGAGTGATCCAAACATCCTAGTAGTTCCTTTAAAAAGGAAAATAAGTCATCCACCCAAACAGCTCATAAATGCAAAAATATATAAATTACCATTTGACAAGCAGTTTCAAAAACATTCCACACAGTTTCAGACCACCGGATTAAGCTTATTTCATACAATGTTGTTGATTAACAAATTCACGATGTGCTGTTGAAAGCACTGATCACTACAAGTTACTTCTTTACAGATGGTTAGAGGGCAACTTTTCTCTTGAATAAAGGGCTAGTGTCATCCAAGTCTCTGATCAAAACTTAGAATAGTATTGCATAAAAGTCAAAAGGAGCAACAAAGCAAGATGAAGAACACACTGCAGTCGTACTAGCAAGGAAATTCATAACGCTCATCCAAAGTCACTGACTGACTTGCTTACAATAGTTGCACGCAATACACATTTAAGAAATCATGAAGAAACAAAGAAAGTTGACTGAGAATACATTTAGAAACATTAAAAACACTAGTCCATCCAAAGACCTTGATACATATGGAGAAATGAAAGGATGTTTAAAACATTATGTTAAAGGGAGGGACGTGAGCAGAGGAGGTTCAGACCATGCCCAGCAGACACCACTCCACAAATTAAGGCTAAATGAGAAATACGGATGAATTATTAATACCAATGTATTAATAAAATAGATGTCACATCTTCTGCTCTGCTGCAGATAACTTTGCTAATATTTCTCTGTGTGTGGTGTGATAGTGCGGGTTTGAAGCGGATTTTCACTGGGGTGAAAGTAACATTGATGGCACTGCAGTCGTTTTCTGTATTTTACACATCAACTTATAGATACAAATTCATGATTGACACAAAAACAGAGCAAAAAAGGACATTAGGTCCTTTTTATTCACAATTTATCCACTTCCTCTGTAAGCTGACTGTAAGTCAATATGAGCTTCTTCTTCCGGGGTGATATTTGCGGCAGCTGAACTAGAACATTCCTTGTCTTATATACGCCATTTGCATTTCTGTATGGCTTTCAGGGGCCTGCTGTGGGCATCCACCTGCTCAACCTACCGTGAGGACAACATTACAGTCTGTATACATGGAGAGCAGATATATTTGTGCACAATAGTGAAGTAAATTGCTGTAGAAACATGAGAACTCTCCCGCTGTGCTCTTCCCCCCCAAGAGGCCACTTTACCAGGATGCATTGGACAACAACACTCCAAATACCTGAGAATGTTTCTGTGCTGTGAGAGAGGGAAGCTGAAGCAGCCCTTTCTATAAGCCTAGACCTGTTGCCGGGACAATAGTGTGTCTAGAGCACTCTGTATGACAGCTGTCATGGGTTTCAGTTTCTTGACACTGCTCTCTCCACCATGAGGCCACAAAATTAAATCACTCCAGTCTGCTGGAGAGGAAAACAGAGACAGACGGACAAGACAACTCCAGACTGCAAGCTGTGTCTGGCTTTTCTTTGTTGTAAAGACCCTTAGCTTTGACTAGTCCTCCAAAAAATATGAGCAAATGCGGTTCCCTCTGAATGCCAATGGCAGCTCTGCTTCTTTATGCTAAAAGTTTGCTTTGAGTAAAACTTTAGCTTTCTATTCAGTCCAACGGGCAGAGATGAAAACCTGCAGAGTCATTCCTTGTCCCAATCCACGGGAGGGAGAAGGAAAGTCTTACCGTCTAGTTTTTCATCTCTACCCCTTGGGCACTACCTTTTGTCACTTGGCAGTATGTCCTTCTCCACATCTTTGACTCACTTGAAGTCTGCGGTGAGGAGGTTGAAGCCATTGTATTGGTGGCCCTCTGCAGAGACCTTCTTCAGGTAGGAGTAGCTGTCCAGGTTGTCTGTCAGGTAGCTGGAAACAAGGAAGCCTGCACAAAAGCAGGTTGCGAAAACATTTATATATATAGTTGATAATGTAGGAATACGTAGAAAACGAGTTACAACTCCTGTTTAGTGCTGTGAAGTTAACAACTTTTTACGAGAATTAGGACATACTCAACTGTCACAAGAAACGTTTGCTTATTAGCTAATTGAGTTCAGAGGGTAGCTGGCCACTGGAGGGGGTATGTGTGCTTACGCTATCATAGTATCATAGTAGTGTGCCATGAAAACACCTTGCGATGTGGCCTTGGAGAAGGTAAATGCATTAGAAATCAGTTGTAACACACAAAAAGGTTTCCTTTTGAGGGTTTGAGCATCTGCAGTGAACAGCTGGGCAGCGACCGTGGGGAGGTAGTGGAGCACACGCTGAACTGCTACCAGGAAGGCTGACGGTACACACCAGTTCTAACCGGGTTAGTGAGAAAAACATGTTTCAATTGAAGTACATGGCCAGTGAGGACGTGAGATAATGCTCCTCCCATCGTTCCTGACAAATGTTTTTGATATGGACAGCTGGCTGAGGTCATGACGGACATCTTTAATCTGTCCAAGAGACTGTCCACATGTGATTTAAATCTACATTTAATGTGCCTGTGCCAAAACACAACACTGCAGTGTGCCTAAATGACTTCCGCCCTGTCGCACTCACCGCGACCATCATGATGTGCTTCGAGAGGCTGGTCCTGGGACATCTAAAAACCTGCCTACCACCTATTCTGGACCCCTACCAACTGCATACCACTGGAATAGGCGTGCGGAGGACGCCATCTCCACACTACGCTCCGCCCTCTCCCACCTGGACGACAGAAATGCGTATGAGAATGCTGGTCATCAACTTCAGTTCAGCATTCTGTAAATGTAAGTAAATCGCCAAACTCAGTGGCATTGGCACTGCAGAGTAGGGCTGCGGTCAACCAAATGTTTCAACAAATCGATTCATTGATTGGTGAGGGGGACTGCACGTTCTCTCTAGATAAACTAAATCAGCCACAGTACACTGAGTGCACTCTACCTGGTAGCCTAAATGTATTATAAATAAACATAAAACAGCTATTTGCAGCATATTCAATTATTTTTTATTATTTTATAGGCTACTGAGATCATAACAGACACGGAGCCGACCAGGCTGCATCTGCCCATATTCATATGAATTCCGATCTGACATGTTCACACTTAAAGCCTCTCCAGTGTTCAACACGAAAGCTGACAGAGCATGCTAGAAGACAACCTGAAAAAAACATGCCTACAGTTTTTATGTCAATCAATGCTCAAATACAAAAATAAAATACATCAGGTCTGCATGTCCCTCCCGCCCCGAAAACAATGAATTAAAAAGGGCTTTTCTCGTTATGAAAGGAACACCAGCAATTAATCGAACAATGAAAATTTGGTCGACCAACAAATTGATTCATCGACGACAAGGTGTCAGGCCTACTGCAGAGGGTGGTAAACACTGCCCAACACGTCAACCGTACCCCCTTCCCCACCACTGAAGCTGTTCCTTGCAAGCGGTGTGTGATAAGGGTGCACAGCATCGTCAGGGACACCTCTCACCCCTGCCACAGTCTGTTTGTCCTCCACGCTCCGGGAGACGCTACATGAGTCTCCATTCCAAGACAAACAGGCTCGGGGACAGCTTCTTCCCCGCAGCTGTCACTCTGCTGAGGTCTGCACCCCGGTGATAGCCCCCATACCCCCCACCTAACCCCCACCACTCCTCCAGTGACTAAATGGCACTATTTGGCTGCTGAATGTCATTACTGCTGCCTAATACCACTATACAGACACTTATATGTAATGTATTTCTCATACATAGCTGCCTTTTATATTGTAACTTCAACTCAGTCTAACAATATGTATACTACCGTCTACACTTATCTAACAGTACAGTGCAGGTATAGTTCTGTTCCACCGTAGCCACTGTGTTTGTATTGGCAGCGGACATGATTGGCTGGTCCCTCACCTCGTCCTTGTGCGTCAGGGTTGGGCTTCGCCTCTAGGTAATTGGTCAGTGCAGCGAGTTTCCCCTTCTTACTGATCCCCAACCAGGATCCCCCCTCCTTGCCATTCTCCTGGTCCAATCCTGAGAACGCAGAAAAAGGCATGCACACCAAATAAGCAGGTATTGCATTATGGACATTTCAATAGCTTGTTATCTATTTCTCAGCATGTGACAACGGTCTACACAAGAAAACCTAGCAATTTACAAAATGAGAATGTCTGCACGTTGCTCTCCCTGCCAGACACAAACAATCAAGTTGATCAGTACGTCAAAGCACCTGGTGTGCTGCCTAAATATATCAGGAATAGGTGTATTCCCTCCAGTACTGTTAGCCCAGGCAGGCAACACGGGAACTAATAAAACTAATATGTTAGGAATATAAAGTTTGATTAATATCGTATTTTGATGGCTTATTACCCTCCAATTTTGATTGGAAAATGAAATCCCTTTAGCAAAAGCATGCAATAGCAGATATCGAACTGAATCACACCATGAACAACATGACTATAGCATTACAATATAAACAATACAGCAAACTAAATATTTACTTCAAAATAAATTAAAAGGTGAAAGGACATCTTTCTATGTGGGGATAATAATAGGTCTACTACACTTTAATACAATCCGTAAGGAGAGGCCCACTTAGTTTGACACTCAGACAGGTCTTAATCCCCAAGGCCAGAGGGCAGAGATAGCTACTTAGAGCCCAGAGGGAGCCCCCCCCCCCTTCCCTTTGCTATGTTTCCATCAGGACCCTGCCACCACCCACTCCCCTAGATAAGCCACAGCCATTTATTTCTGCCACACCACATAAAAGCAGCCATCAATTAGAGGGGGGCTATTGGAGTCTGACCCTGTGATTACAGTGAGGAAGAGGACACGGATGAAAAAGCCAGGGCATCTCTGTGTTCGCTTCTTCGGCAAGAAGCGGGATGATGGATTTCCTGGCCTGGCTGTATTGTGCGTTGGACAGGGGAACATCAGTCAATTAAAGGTGGTATTTACTGCAGGCAGGCCCAATGGCTCAGTGGAGGGGAAAGATTTCCCAGACAACATTCCATGGGATAACACATCCTTTTCCCATTCCCTGACATTGAATATATCTCACTGGGATTACGTTTTGGGATTACTTTCAAATCTACTGCAATTTACAAGTCTCCAATTAGCTTCAGTATCTAATTCTTCTGAATTCTTGTCCTGAATAATGTGGCTAACAACTGATTTTTTGGCATGAGCAAGGATAAACGGAAAGAAAGAAGCCCCTCACTCTGGGTCTTTACGCACAAAAAATGTATAACAATAATACTTTTGTCAGGGACAACTTTTAACTTCATGATAATCTCAGAACCAGCTCCTCAGCAAGACAAATGCTGAGCGTTTTCTTATACACATTCATGAACAGTAAAGCTCACAAGAAGCAGTTCTCTAAATTCACGCCAGTCCCGGTATATTCCAACAGCTCCGTAACAAACAAAACATTTGTTTAGAGTTGCATAATCTTATTTGGAAAGCATGTGACATGAGGACTAATAAAGCTTATTGCAGACCAATCCTCTTCACAAGGAACAAAATGATCTATTGGGGGAGATGCAGAGCCTTAATTCCTTTTCAGATAACTCTGTGGACAGGGAACCCACTATCTGATGAATGCATACTAGATGAGACATGCCGCGGTGAATTACCAATGGCGGGAGCCGAGGAATGGAGCGAACTCCTCCCTAAAGGGAGCTATGTTATCCCAATCTATTAGCTACTTCACGTCGATGACATACTCACCGCTAAGGATATCGCTGTTTGAGCCCCAAAAGTCAGCCGCTTTGGATGGCCTGTTGTAGAACTCATCTCTGTTTGCAGCCAAAATTAACCTACAGAAATAAAAAAGCAAAGGAGGATTGAAATGCGCTTTCAATCTCGAGTATTACGAGCATGATCACTTGAGGTGAATAGAGACAAGTTGGGTGTGCCTTTCGCTTAACACCCTTCTGGCAGAAAAACCCTCAGTGACAGACCTTCAAACTTAATCTTCATCGTAACAGTAATCAGAGCACATATTACCACTATGCCTACCCAATTGCACCAATACAATTTCACACAAGGGGGAGCAGTAGTGCTCCCTTCTGGACCATTCTTATCTTGGCATTTGCCTGAAACTAGACTGCTGATCATAATGAATGGGCAAAGGGTCTTGGTATGCTTACTGGTAGCAATGACTCCAGTTATTGCACATGTATTTATCCATACTGTTGGACTTCACGTCCCTCACATTCTTTATGGAATGACTGTGGACTGCAAGCAAGCCTTCAACTAAAGCTTTATTGTAGTAGAATGAAGAAGTGGAAAATTATATGAGCAGAGACGAAAGGGAGAGCGCTTTGAGAATGACCAACAGAATCAGACTCAGTATGCAGCTCAAAAACCAAGTGGCCAGGTGTAATTCCAAAACACTACGCAAGATTTCAACAAGGTATAGAACCTAATTTAAGGAAATTTGACTCATAAATATCTTTGTGTGTAGTACACTGCTGCTCTTCATGTTGCATCTGACACACACAGAAGATTGGATGAACTCACTATTGAGCAGCTTCTGTCCACAGTTTAGCAGTTTTCAGCCATTATTCTCAAAGAGTTTAAGATGATAGTACGTTTCTTCCTCACCCAGTAATTAAAACACCCTCCATTCCCAATAGGACACACACCACATATTTTTCCTCTATCTAACTGAGAACATTGCTTACAATACTATATTGAACGGTCAAAGAAAATGCTGAATAAATTGTTCCACAACATTTGAGACTACCACACCAGCTATTTCATTTTCAGAATCTATTCTAAAGAGAGCTACTCAAAATACATGGCACTTCAACATTTAAAAACAATATTTAAAACATCTTCAGTAATGTAAATCTAAGATATTTAGCATTTTCAATCAGAACAGATTCCCACATCATAATTAATTAGTCTGATCAACTAAAACAGAAACTTTGCAATAACAAATTGCCCCAAAACATTGGGACACCATGTGATCAACTCTCAAGGTCCAGTCAGAGTCAGTGCTCATACACATTCACTGTGATCTACTTCTAATGTGCTATAGGGAAACATCCCAGAGTATAAGAGGTGAACCTGGCCCAGGTGGATAACTACATACTATTGTACTCTAAGAGAACATTCCAAAACTGCTTGGCACTTGTGGGGGGCTTGCAAGCAGGAGGCACCTTTAAGTGATTTTTCCTGGTTTAAGCAGGCCAAAAGACTAGAGCAAGTATTCAGTGCATTTTTGACTATTGTAGAAGAATGTTGAAGTTGTGATTTGGATATGACAAAGGTGTGTGTGTGTGTGTCACTTTATTTCCCTATAGTCAGCGGTATTTTGTCCCACTCACGCCACTGTGCAGCACAGCGCATATGTGAAGGGGACAGGCAGACTTAAATAGGCCTGTACACTGGGACCAAAATGAATAATGGGATCATTTGTAAGACCACTATTTTTTCTCTTATTATTTGAACTGTTGAAGCAACACTAAAGCAATATTGGGTAATCAGATAAGACAGTGGCATTTCACCTAGTAGTAGTAAAGTGTCTAGGATTATGAAACACAGACAAGCAATTTATAATATATCATATCATAAAAAGGCTACCTGTAGGCGTTTTTGGATGCAGGCCGCGGGTCGAACTTGAAGAAGATAATACACATGAGGGTGATAGGTATGGGAGAAAGCCGTTCACACTTTTCACAATCCCTTTAAGACTGAGTCATCCCGAAAATATCTAAAAACGAAGCAAAAACAAGAACGCTGCTTAGGCTGTGATACTGTAACATTTTACTTGAAAAGTTACAATTCAGACATATACAAGTACCAATATCTTTAGACCTAGAAATAAATTCTATAAAATAAAGGATAATAATAACCAGACAAGTGACATCTCGGCATGTTTGAAGCAACTCGGGAAGAAAGACTAAGCAGTTTCTCTCTCAACGAGGTCTTGTCATGTGTCCAATAAAAGTAATGTAAGGTCAGAAGGTTGTTAGACTCTTGTGTCTATAAATCGAGTAGCATTAGCCCATAGTTAACAGTGGATTGACAGACAAACAACCTTTTGGTAAAGCTGGATAACTAACGTTACCTAGCTTGCTAGTTTAAAATTTTTAATTTGCTAGCTAGCTAGTAAGCCAAGTTACAACTAAATCCGCTAATGTTTACCAGATAGTTTCATTACATAAAGTATTCAATAACATAACTGAATTGTCTGATTAAAACTAGTAAAATTGTGTTTGAATACACAGACTACACTCCAGTTGGAACTCTGACCACTGCTTCATGTTCTGCTGCTGATGACGCTGACGTAACAACGTCTGTATCTGCTAGTGCTAGCTTCACAGCCATCTAACGTTAGACAAACTAAGCCTGTTTGAAGTTTATAACAATTGTTAGATTAAAAGTGTCAAACTTTAAGTCTAGCTGTGTGTGAAAAAAACAAACAGCTGAGGTCACTGAGAACTACTGCAAAATAATAAGTTACATGGGGCGCTCTAACTTAACGTTAGCAAGCTATACATTTTACACTAACTAACGTTAGCTAGCTAGCCACTCACCGCTCCGTTCACAACATGCCGTCAAATGAAGTACGATTCATCCCGTTGGCACAAAGAAAATTGTGTTTGCTCGATTGATTCTTCTATTTTATAATGTTACCCACGTTTTTGCAGGTTAACCAAGTCACCGTTCATCCGGGAGTTAAAATGAATAAAATCGAGTACGCCACTACGCCAACGCTAACCAATGATGACGTAGAAACAATCAGTGTGATTGGTCTATCATCCCGTATGGGCGGGCCAACATTAATCAATTCTGGAGATTAGTGTTTTATTGTTTATCTCGTCCAGTTTGATAGAGGGGTTTTAAATTGGTCGAAATTGGACGTAACTATTTGCAACTATTAGGTAATACGATTGCAATAGAGTTGTATTTCCAGTTGTAAAACGCCATAGCATTAACTGTTTTTTACTAACCAAGATTAGAAACAATAATGTAGGTGATTCGTCTCCAAAATCCAAATCAGGCCTACTGTTAGGCTAAATGAAAACGTAAATTAAAAAATAATAAAGCAGATAACACTTGTTTACTCTATAGATAACACGAGTAGGACAGAGCTTTTGCTTAGCCGAACACATAAATTGGTTGCATAAGAAACTGATAATTTCATAGAATGCCAAGCAATAGGGCGGTGACATTCTGACTGACAGCTCAACTGTTGGAAGAGGGATAAAGTGGATACACTAGCCTTCAAAATATTGGTTTGGTAAATTTGTTTATTTTTGCTTTGCTAAAGGTATTGAAAAAAGTGTATGCCACACATAGTCCAAAACTAAACCACATACAAAGCAATTGTAAAAATTGTATGCATTTAATTTAATTTAATTTAATTTGCCTAATTAAGTTTGAATTGTTATGATTCTTGTGAAACATAGTCTACTCTAGCAACCAATATTCAACTTGACTTCTTTGCAACTTACATCGGACTAGACCGGGTGTTCTCTGTTGGGGTATCGTAACGTTTACGAAGAGCATGTGAATAGGACCGAGTTGAGATAAGGACTGTCCATGTACTAGTTCATTCGACGTAGGGAAATTCTGTGATACAAAGCTCGTGATTGCATCGTCAAGTTAGGTACTGCGCCCGTGCACGCTGGCAATTCTGCAATTCAAACTCGAGGTAAGAAATATATGCATTCATTTATTGAATTTTGAAACATTAAGTTATAGCCGTGTCGGTGACCACACTCATACTACTCGTTAATGTTTTACAGCTAGAAGGGAGCAAGTGTGGATTTATTTTAGCATCTTAACCAAACATCGTTGCCTCTCGTTTTAGTGTAACGTACGCATTAAAGATGTTGCAGATTTTCTTATTTACAAAAGAAACGATTGTTTTATTTGGCTTTGGACAATCTGGTCTCTAAGCATACAATGGATGTATCTGCATTGGAGATGGACAGGCTACACTGAATATACAGAGCGCATGAACAGCAAAGATCGGGTAATCAATTTACATGCCATTATTTGCCTACTCCATTGTTTT
The DNA here is from genome assembly GCA_036023535.2 of Galaxias brevipinnis. Lineage (NCBI taxonomy): Eukaryota > Metazoa > Chordata > Actinopteri > Galaxiiformes > Galaxiidae > Galaxias > Galaxias brevipinnis. The sequence continues at coordinate 12,083 of JAVQIZ010076392.1, forward strand.
CCCTCTCTTGTACTCCTGCTGTCGTGAGTAACCATACATTTGCCCTAACCAGTAATGATGCGATAGTTGTATATTTATTTACGGAATTCATTTATTTCATGATGTTTTAAGAGGCAGGACTCGCATGATGGCATATTAGGCCACTTGAATAAATTAAATTAAATTATATATAAATATATAATTAACCTCGACTTAATGGGGCAAGAAGAAGTTTGCGTTCACAGATGCAGTAGGTATTTGACATGAGACTTGTGAATGTGGCCAATAGGTTTACACACAACTTTTTTTTAATACTCTAAATCCAAGCTTGAGAGACAGACCTCTTGTTTCATAAAAATGCAAACATTTTGGCAATGTTTTTTTGAAGTGATCTTTTAAATTGAACATGACTCTACACCATATTAATGCTACATATGGGCATCACCCTCACACAGTCCACTTTACAAAGGGTACACAAGGGGTTTTAAATGGGATAATCAGCACTCAGTGATGTTGTGCTTTTATAGAATATGCTAGTATAAGGTCAGTTGAGACACTGTGGCTGTGACAAGAAGTCAAAATGACCAAGAACGTGCCCTCAGTAAATTGTTCCTTGCTTTTTTATCTATGCCCTGTCAAGTCTAGATACTTTACATGACAGTCAAACCTATTGATTCTAGTTTGTTGTTCTTGAGAACTGTTGCAGTGAAATTCTAGTGTTTCTTCAGCACTAGATGTTGAATGTTAATTAAGTGCACTTATGCCTGACATTTTCTCCTCATGAGTTCTCCAGTGCACAAATAGAAAATTTTCTCGAGCATGAGGCAAATCAACTTCTCTCTCTGGAAGCTGTCACCTTGCCTATTCGTTTGGCAATTTTCTTCTTAAACAAAGTTGCGATGGGCACTTAACATTTTTTTTCACAGTTTTTGTGAATCTTTCAAATGGCTTACAGCTAAAATACTGTTACAAGTGATAGTTTACTTACATTGTGGGTGATGTTTCTTAGTTTTTACTAATCCTCCATTGATTGGGTCAGGCCAAGGCCAGAGTGAATGGCCCTTTATGGCGTTGACACCTGCAGACTAGGCTGATCTGTGCTTCCCCCTCTGCCGCTTGGTATGCACCTCCAATTCACTGCAGCCCCTCACTCACCCACATTGGCACAACTTTTCCCTTGGCACCTGTTTTTAAGTCCATCATTCTGCAAAGGATATAGCTGTAGTCTTTGTCTGGTTATAACACATTGATTATGGGTTTTTTTCAGCATTAAATCCAACAGTGAATAGTTGTGCTTATTTTTTTGTTTTTGTGATAGTGATGTGTGGCTTATACATTGTAAGCCAAAGAAAATTAAGACCAAACGGAGACGATTATTATTTAAGATTAAAATAGAGATGAATTAAAATGACTCTCTTCCTTACCTACTTTCCTGTCAGTGTGAACTGGAAAAACAGCATAAGAAAATCTGTATTGTTATTTGCAGAAGGACTTAAAAATATTTTGAACCCTGCAGCTGTGGCCTGGATTGATATTAAAAACACACACCCTTTGGACTGCTTGTGGGATTAAAATTCCTGTTCACCTTTATCCCCCACCACCACACAATCACATGTGCACACTCACACACACACATACACACACACACACACACACACACACACACAAAAACAACCCTCCAAAGCAACCAGCAAAACAGAACACCTTCCCTGAACATGCTAAGGATAAAGACATCGGAGTGGGAAAGGGTTTATGTGTGTGTGTGTGTGTGTGTGTGTGTGTGTGTGTTTGTGCATGCTCTGTGTATTCCTTCTCTTGCACGAGTCTTTAAGGGGATTAACCCTGCCGTGCTGTGCGTTGCCTTGCCTTGCCTTGATTATGTCCAGGGATAACAGCTGCTTAATTGTAATCACTGGGCAAACCTAAAGAGTGAACACTGGAGCATGTATCGTCTGACCCAGGCAATTTAGCTTAACATGGAACTGTCTTTGCCCCACCTGTATGAAACTGACATGTCCAGTAAGAGCACCAGACTATAGCGCATCGCTAGGCGTGATAAAAAGAGTGACAAGTGGCATTCAAAAAGGAAATAACTATACAGTATATTTTTTATATATTCAGTGTATAGATTAGTTTTGTTTATTTTGTTGTGTATTTCAAGCTGTTGTTGGGTTTTTTTCTTTTAAAACTGTTACAGTAGAACTTTAAAAGTATGAAATTAGATTGGAACCAACTAAGATTGGAACAAATCCGTTGGTGCCTTCATAGGAAAATAAGGGACCTTAGCGTTCATTTAATTTTGATTGCACGGGTGATTGTGAAAAACAGAGAAGGTGTGAGTGTGTTAGTCTTTTTTGGCTGGTGTTTACTGTCTGTAGTGTTCGTAGCGTGAGGGGTGTGGGAACTGGCTGTCCCATTGAACTTTACTGCTGAGTTTGGCCCTGGGCCTCTGGAGAGTGGAGCTTGATCTCTGCCTCACCAAAAAGGACGACCGCTGGGGGAAGACCTTAAGAAAGTGTCCTCGAAACACAACTGAGCGAAGAAAAACGGCCTTTAAGCGGGCCTAGCACTCCAGACTGGCCATATACCCATGTCTGTAATGTCATCGCCAGTTACGTCTCTAGTGGCCAATCGTTCAGCCGCTTCTTCATCACAACCCATTAACTACCTCTTTGACCTCTTTTAGTTTTCTTTTCCCAGCATTCTAAAATGGATTTTCTCAATGTTTCTTGTACACTGGAGATTAATTGGTGTTAAAATGCACTTCTAATTAGCACATACAGGCAGTGAATAACTTTGTGCGCTCTCCATCATATTTCCTTTGATGCACCAGTAGCAGGAGATTAGCTGTACTTAAGGTACTGTGGTTGAAAACCTATCAGTGGTGTAGTGAGGAAATAAATTATGTGTTTTTGTTCATTTGCAAAGATTATAAAAATGGGGAAAAAGCTGCCTTGAAATGTATCCCCAGAATGTGGAAACTGATCTGGCATTGGAATGGGCCTATTTATCCATGCCGATAAAATGTATCAATATGATCAATAAACAGCACTTTTATCAAACAAAATAATTTTCATAGAGGCAAGGTATTTTGCCTATTAATGACCGTCTAACTATCTATGAAGAAGTTTAATATTTTTTGTCCATTCTTAATGTGAATCTTTTATGAAAAGCAATTATATTCCCATCCACTGATTCATGGCGGATGCTATCCGAAAAGATCTCTGCGCTCACTCTTACACATTGATCTTGCATGTTTGACCGGGTGTGTCTTCAGTGCCGGGGGCCATTAGTAAGTGACAGCTGATATATGTAGGGGTCATGCCAGATCGTCTCACAAAGAACTGGTCAAATAGAGGGAGGAAAATGTTTTTCTTCCCTACTTAAGTGTTGGCAGGAGGTATAAAGGGACACTGTCAGGACACGAAGAGATGCCAGTGTATTAATCAATGCAGGGCTTTATGTGCGGGAAAGGGTTTGATGTGCGGGGCTAAGGCGGACGAGGTTTTCTATGGAGTGTGAAACCAAGAAGTCTTGACCAGCTGGGACTGAATGACAGGCTGTGCACACTGTCATGTCTGTCCGTGGAATATCCCTACCGGAAAAATACGAAAATTGTCATGAGGACATATTTTTTGGGTCTTGTGACAGTGACCCCCAGTTCTTGTCATTGTCAAGCTCAGTCTGAGCTTCTCTCAGAAACCAATTGACACAGGGCCATGGATTCTCTTTCTCAGTCCCTTAGGAGTCAATTTTTTCTTTAGGTTGTGCCGAGACTTGTTTAGACCTTAACCAGCACCTATGGTTGATCAAGTGTCTGACTACCATTGTCATATTGTTGAAGTTGAGGTAAGTTTGTGGTTGCTGCAGCGCTATGCAGCATAGAGGGCAGTGGTGCAGTGTGGATGTGGATGCCTTGACCATGAAACCAGATATGCTGCACCAGCGTACATAGTGCTGGCATGGGAAGGAGAAACGCATGCATGTGCACACACACCCAGTTTGGGAAATAAAAAAAAACATTTCCCAGTGCTGGCGAATTATATTAGGCTATTGGACAATGGAAGCTTAGTCAGCAGCATCGGAGTTCACATGTATTAATTAGGTTAAATTGAATGGTTGATAATTCTGCAACAGGAAAGGCTTGCCTAGGCTTTTTTTCTGCCCTACTTTAAAAATTGAATTAAGTAACTGCTTTCAATTCCAACATTCTGTTAGGGCTTTATATCTGCTTGCTTGCCATCGTCCATATACCTTTGGGGAGAACACAGATTTATCTTTTCTGTATTCAAGCTTGGAATATTTTTGATCTATGCTGGCTTCAACGTAAAGCAAAAACTGACCTCGTTTTCTGCTGAGGTGTCACGGTAGATTACATTGACCAGGGTCCCCGCCTCACATTTGCCAGCGTCGGTTGTATTTTTGTGTGTGCATTATGCCACGGTGCTGGCAAACATTCAGAAGCAGAAACCATGGCAGGATGCGTGCTTCCAGGAGAGTAACCCCAGAGCAACACTGGAACTCCCAGAGACTGAGATCAGTGAGATGATGCGACACAATCTGCACCCCAAAAATAACTATTTCTACATTCCTCTTTTTGCTTGCTATTAATCTACCCTCAGAGACCTCCAGATTTAAACTGCCGCAAAGGAAACTACAACTTCTCTCTATTTTGGTCAGAACTCTCGGATTGTAGTGCAAGGCTACAGGATGGCAGGAAGGGGCAGGTGGGATGTATTTGTAAGTCTCTTTGTGTGTTTGGGGGGGTGTGTGTGAGGGGAGGGTTTGCTGCCATGAAAAAACCCTCGCTCAGCGGATCTGTGAGCCAGCCCTACCAACCCTGCGGGAGGCCGTTGCTTGGGAGTGCGGGGGGGGGGGGGGGTGTGACAGAGTGGAAGAGGGACTAGGAGAGTTAACGCTGGTGTCACGGGGGCCCAGATTGATTTCATCATCCAGAGCATGTGAGCAGTAGAGGTGGGTGGGTGGGTGCCGCTTCTGGGAAGAGGTTCCTGTGAGGATGGAGAGAGAGAGAGAGAGAGAGAGAGAGTGAGGATAGAGAGGGAGTGAGGATAGAGATAGAGAGAGAGAGAGAGAGACAGGCATTCTCAGCAGCATCCATCTCCCTCTCGTCCTGATGCACAGCCACAGCCTGCACACAGTGACCATGACCAACAGGCAAAGACTCCGATGTAGCATTTCACCATTCTGTTTTATTTTCGAGAGAGTCTGCATATGTCTGCCAGACGTTCTTGTACATTCATTGTAGCATGTTCAAAGACCTCTAGTATTATGAAGCAGCAGCTTGTGCAAATTGCAGTGGGCTGATGGCAAATATGTCCCTCTGGTTTGCCACCATGCCTCCCCCTCTTCCGCACTGAGTCACCACAAACAGATGGTGGCACCATGAATGGACTACGCTGAATATATCAGGGAGGAATTCCGTCAGGAATGCCATCACCCGTCAAGCAAACTGAATTTCCCCAAATAGAGTGAGATAAGAGCGAGCTGAAAGAACTGAATGGTAATGGGGCCAGTTCATACTGGTCCAGTGTAGGAGAGGTTGTTCCATTTCAGAAGAGCCCAATGTGTGTTTAAGGCTGTCATGGTGTGCATGCCCCACAGTCCTGCATGTCGTTGATCTCCTCACTAATCACGGAATGCCTGACTGAGCTGTATTTTCCTCTTGGTATTTGGGTTACAAATGGGTTGCAGGTCAACCCTACAGTAACTGATGTCAAGTTTTGCTCATCTAGTAAAATCCATAAACCCCAAATTTTACAAATAATGAAAATATAACTATTTACAATATAGTTAATAGAGGCAGTTTATCTGTTGGAGGTAATTTTGGCGACCCCTATCGTTTGCTTAATGTAATTATTTTCCCCAACCGTCACAAAGAAGACATGCAGAATGCTCATATGCATATCGCTAGCACGATCAACTATAATCCTACTATAAAAAAGTATGGGCATGTCTTCCTGATTTAGTGTCACGTTTTTATTTATTTGCACAGTAAAAACAAAACAGAAGTGCATCAAAAAATTATAAAAAATATGTACATATATATATATATATATATAT
>JAVQIZ010076419.1:0-25428 GCA_036023535.2 Galaxias brevipinnis
TGTCAAACCTGTCTCCTGTCCAGGATGTGTCCGCTTGGCGGGCGTCCTTCTCTGGGCTTGTCAAACCAGTCCGTGTCCTCTCTCCTCAGGTGGTAGGCTGCACAGGGATGGGAGAGCAGGTCAGATAATGACTCGGAGCACAGCTGGCCTCGTAGTCAGATAGGTCTCTGTTGTAGCCATGGGAAAGGACCGAGAAGCTGACCAGAGCAGAAACCCATCTGGCAACGGGACCCTAAAAGAGCAACAGCCCTAAGTGTGAATCAAAACTACAGGACACCATGTGATTCTGTCAGCTCCAGGGGGATTACTGATCTGTCCTGACTGGATAGGTGGCAGCACAGTAGCGGGAAACCAACGGCATCTTACCCCCACTACTTTGAGTGTGCTGTAGGAAGGATAGAGACCCACTATTTCATTTAGTGTAGCATGCGTTTGAGGTCATGCAGTGCATATCTTTTCCATGTGTGAAGGCTGTGTGTGTAGCCTTTCACAAATCTGCAACAAATGATATCATGCCATCTGTTTTACTTTTTAATCTTTAGCAATCTTAACCTAACTTCTTTGTAAAACTGGATTCCAGTTTTAGCCAGAACAAACAAAATAATTTGAAAAGTCAGAACGCCCCAGGGTAAGTTCTCCCAACACTGGCATTGTGCGTTCTCTGTTCAAACTGCTATTCTCTTCAATGCAGTCTTTTTTTACTTTCAATACTGTCTTAGTGTACAGTAGTATACACCATTCAAACGTGTGATATTTGTAAAAGCAAATGTAACCCTATTTCTGTTATCTGTAAAGAGAGCACAGATGAAGCCGTGCTGGGAGAACGCAGGCACCTTAAAGGTGCCGTGGGGCCTGAAGCTGAAATGTGATCTGCATAGAAAAGTGCCCTATTTATATACCCTCTTGGCGGTGTGAGAGAATGCATTTATCATGGCGCACAGCATTAAGTTGAAAACAAACGTTTAATGTCCCTAAATGTCAAATCTAACCTAAAATCCTAACTCCATACATTACAATTCTTTCCTGACGTTGAGCTATTTGATAAGGGACCTCTACTCTGTCTTCAAAAGGTCACCACACCATGGGTGTACTGTTATAATTTAAACTTCTTCTGGGGAACTGCATGGTCGTACCATAGGCACACGTGCCACCCATTGACCTGGCTTTAGTGCATGAACATGGGACACTGGTCATGGCTCTGATATGTTTGACAAAACCACAATGATGTGGAATCATTCCGGAATGGCACACAGCTAAGAAAAGACTACATGAAACATATATCCAGCACCATCGAGATGGGGGGGCGGGGGGGGGGGGGGTCATTCCAGTATGGGTCTGATATGTAGGCTACTACAAAAGAACTACTATGACATGTATTGTGTGCGAGTACCATAAAAAAAAATGGGACTCCTTCGGGAATGGGTCTGGAATGTTCACAGTACCATCCAAATGTGTACTATTCAGAAGCATGAGCAGTGGAGTGGAGGCATACAGTATTCTATTCTACATGGGGTTGAGATGCTGTCTCACCTTCTATATTCCAGTTTGGGCCTCCAGCTGTGATACAAAGTTATACGTATAGGTTGCTTTATCAATGTCTTCAACACAGTAATAAACTTATCTTATATGAAGATATATTCATAGCCTTGATGGATTCAGTGACTATACTTTAACATGCATTGAAGTAGTTTGTCAAATCCATGCTTCATATGCTAAGAAACTACAGATTGTCATAAAGCATATTAGTCTTTCAGAGAGCCTACATTTCCCAAGAGAAATGTACGAAAGAGAATGGACATAGCACAAAAGTAAAGCTATTGATACTAAGACAACTAGACAAACATGGCTTTGTCATTGTATTCATGTCATCTGTAGTATTGAGCATTGTCATCTATAGTCAGTTTCAAGGAGGAGGAGGAGGAGGTGGGGTAACTAGCTTAACAGTAAGAGTTGTTATTGAACTGAACTAATAAAATACTCTACCGTGTCTGATACTCTCATGAAAGATTCTGGCATCATCTCTGTTCAAAGTCAGCATGGAGTCACTTAGTGCTGTAACCAAGGCAGATGGACACTTATGTGGGGTCACGACAAATTGCATTACGTTGTCAGGAAATATAGACTCCAACTTTAACTGTGTTAGGCCCAGCTGATCACTTGCCATTGGCAAGTCAGGGGAAATTAAGCAATGCCCATTAACATTAACGTAATCAGTATTCATGCATAGCAGCTGTAAGGTCTATGTTATTTTATGTTCCTGAATATTACTGACCTAATTATCTGAAAGGTGGTTGACACTATATGGGAAGAATATCAAATTTGACATATGCACAAATTCTGAGGATATGCTCGACATTTCCTATCAACTATTTGTTTGGGTGCCTTTCTCCTTGCATTAAATGACAAAAAAACTCTCACAGTGAATATAAAAACTTAAATTTTAAATTAAATAAAAAAACTACAGATATGGATTTCTGCAACACATGAACAGCATTGAATGCGGTTCTACAGAGTGCCGTCTCAAAGGCGGAAGTGGAAGGGGCGAAATAATCCCAAATCTACACTCCGGGAAGGAAACGAAGAGAACACATTGTCAACCAACAACACTCACGCGAGTGCATGCACACATTAGCAGCCGAAGACACCCCAAACACACAGGCATGCAGAAACCATTCCGTTTATTGAACTCAAAGATCCGAAGACATGAGGTACACGACATGCATGGACGCAGCGGGGACATACACAAACCACTATGCAGACGAAACGTGCACGAGAGAAACACATGAAAAAAACATTTTAACATGATCAAAGCCACAACATGACAATAGACATCCTTGAATAGAAAAGCGTTATTGCATTGTATTACAGACAAAGAGCAGCATCTCCTGAGAATGAGCTACTGCAGTTAGAGTAGATGTGTGGCGGACTGGCCAGGATTTCTGAGTGAAGCAGACAGGCTAAATGCCTCGCCTTGATCTGCAGTACACTTACGCTAAGTACACCCAGCCACAGTGATTCAGCACTATGCCAGGGAAAATGGCTACAATCAGTGGGCTTGCACTCCACAATAGTGGCGCGGGGGCTTTAGAAAAGTAAATATGTTGTATTGTGTTCAGAGACGGTGACCTACTTCTTACACAAGACCATTTCCTAATCGGAGAGCTTGCTGAGGAGTGGAGTGACAGTCTCAAAGCCGCTAATGGCTCATCCCTTCAAGTGGCCGACATCCCTGCACATTCCAGGCTGAGGACAACCTCCAGGTGGCCTTGGCAGCTCACCAGACACCCTTTCAACATATTCATAATACAGGCCTTCGGACAAAAAATACTTTTCTAATATCCAGTTCCCAGCTTATCTATCTATCGCAAAGGCACTTCAAAGTGATTGACAATGTGATCGTGTCCCGTTACCCTAGCTTCTCTATTGATCTGTACATTGACACAAAGCCCTTACCCATGTAATGAGAATTGAATATCACAAAACATTTGATGATCAATGTGAACTAAAGACAAGTCAATAAACGAAAATAATTGATCTGAAGCATGCAAGTAACATAAAAAAGAACCACTGCACACACATACACACACCAAATACTGATCTGTCTCATCCTTGACATTAGAGGTGTTATGCATCTGTGAAAAAAACATGTCAAAACAACGAGAGAGTCACATGCAAAAGGTCAAACCTGACAGACGGAACAGAAGAAAAAACGAACAAGACAGCAGTCAATGTTTGAAAGACAAACGAGGCGACGACCAATGATCTGGCAGACAGATGATTGAGCGAGAGGCCGATTCCATGCAGGCCCTTAAACCGTGGTCAGCGGCAGCATGCAGGAGAAGCCGTTCCACAGAGTGGAGGTGCTGCGACAGTCTCGGGGCTCCGGTTACCTTCGCTGTCCGACAAGGCGCCCTGCATGTCGTCCATGATGAAGGCTATGTCCCGGTCGTAGCGCGTCCGCGACTCCTCCTTCATGTGCTGCTGCACCTCCGGCAGGGAGTGGCTGGACCCAAACTGGTCCCTGGAGTCGGCCGAGATGGGAGGCAGAGGCCCGGCCGAGGCCCTGGCCATGCCCATGGGCTGACCCACGGGGCTCAGCGGGCTCTCCTCCTCGGAGTTCTGGGCTACGATGGGGATCCGGCCCCGGCTCTGGCTGATGGGGAGGCTGGTGGGCTTGGTCCTGGCCGCTCCGGATGCGAAAGCCGCGTCCAGGGCGTCGCCCTCTGTCTTCAGCCTGAGGGAGGAGCTTGACAGGTCGCGCTTGATGGACAGGTCCAGGCCGTAGACGGAGGAGGGGCGCGAGGAGGGGCGCGATGAGGGCCGGGAGCAGGTGCCGCTGGGGTAGGTGCTGTCCAGGCCCAGGCTCTGGCCCATGTTGAGGGAGCTGGCCAGGTTGGACCCCAGGGAGGAGCCCAGGTACTTCTGCTGCTCCGACAGGTTCTTCCTCAGGCCGAAGGTGATCTCATCCTGTAGCAGGCGGGCCCGGTTGGCCAGGTTGGTCACGGTGGAGGAGGAGGAGCCGGAGCCCAGGAAGCTACTGTAGTCGGGCTCCAGGTCCCTGCTCTCCTGGATTGGGGAGAACTTGGTGACGGACTTGGGGTCCAACAGGGCCTTCTTGTTCTTCACCTGCTTTTGGTAGAGCACGGCGGCAGGGAGCTGCTTGGCGGCCTGCTTCTCCAGGGTGAGCCTGCCGATGCTGTACTTCTCTGCCTTGGGGAAGTGGCGATAGCTGGCGTCGCTGGGGAGGTACTGGGGCAGGCCCAGGCCGGTGAGGTGCTCCAGACCCTCGGTGCCACCCCGCCGGAACTCCTGTTTGATCTGCTGCTTGAGCAGCTTGAGTTCGTAGGGCTCCTCCATAGTGTCCTCTTCTCCCTTCCCGTAGCCCTGCAGACGTGACTGGCCCAGGAAGTCTGCCACCTAAAACAATTGGAACAAGACAGAAGGGGGCCGCGTGGAGATTGAATTCCTCACGACAAATCGAACACAATTTCGTTCACGGTTTCATTCAATATTCCAATAAAAAAAAAATCAAATACTACAAAGTAAAAAGTAGGCCTGTCAAAACGCATTTCCATTTCACCGTTTTCTCTTTACCTCGGCTGTGCGCCTAGCCTCAGCTGCTCGAAGGAGGCGGTCCGCCTTGGAGAGCTCCTTGTCAGGCAGGCTGAAGCCCGAGCCCAGGCCTGTGCTGCCCTTGGTCAGGTCACCTATGTCCTCGATCAGCACGTAGTTCCTAGTGTTGTGGTGGTCGATGTCGGCGTAGAAGGACTCTGCCGAGATGCTGGACATGGGGCTGGAGGCCATGCTCCGCTCGTCTAGCCCCAGCCTCAGGTCCAGGCTGCCGTACTTGCCTCCCAGGTGGGCCACGCCGTAGCCGCCCTCCGTGGACGAGGGCACGATGATCAGTGGCTGGCTTCGGATCACCTCGTAGTTGGAGGCGCTCTTGGACTCCAGGCCGGAGAGGGCCGCCTGTCGCTGTTTGCCCTGCAGCAACAGGAGCTGGGAGGCGTGCTGGTAGCTGCTGGACTGGGCCTCGGGGTGGGAGGACTGGGCGTAGGACAGGGTGGGCACCGAGGAGTAGATGGACTGGCTCTGATAGGGGTGGTAGAGAGACTGCTGCTGGTACAGGGTCTGCTGGGGATAGTGGCTGGAAGCCTGGGTTTGGGCTGCGTACTGGCCGTAGTGGGAGTAGGGACTGTTCAGGGTGGAGTACTGGGAATCCGCCTCTGTCTGGGGAGGGATGAACTGGTCAAACTCGGACTGGGGGGCCGTCCTGGGTCTCTCCAGGCCGTGGCCATTTCCCCGAGTCTCCCGGATGTTGCTCACCTCACTGTCCGACATGTAGTCCCGCTCCTCGGCCACGCCCTGGAGGTAGGCCCTCTCTCGCTTCTCCCGCTCTTTCAGCAAGGCGTCCTTACGCCGGTTGATACCCATCTCCAAGTACCTGCAGTCATTGCAACCATTAATATGCCATTTTACAATTGTAATTTAACGTGTTTTGAATGAACAAACCAAACAAACGACTGGGAGTCCACACATTAATACCTTCCTATGTATGAGTGTGGAGGTAGTCACTGTGTAATGACGAGGGAGCCCTTTTGTCCATATGCTATCAGATCAAAGAGGTGCAAGTGAATTATAGATGAATGATTAAGATGGCATGGCAGGCAGGGATTTGAAAAGAATTAACTTAAATCCACCAACTTAAATTAATTTTGCTCACTAGGTTAACGGTGCATAGCCTTTTAATTCACCTATGTCATAAACTACAAAAAAAAGGCTCCAAGAGTCACACTTTGTAGAACACGTCGTCTCTCATTTTACCTCAACTTGGTGTCAATCTCCTTCTCCTCCTCGTCCAGTTCAGCCTGTTTCTTGCGGAGCTTGGAGGACTCTCTCTCCACCAGGTCCAGCTCCTTGTCGATGTCCTGCAGGATTTTGGCCCGAGCCATAGTGGTGTTCCGGGCCAGGCGGCGCCGGGCAGAGTTGGTGCTGTAGCCCGAGCGGCCGCTGAGAGAGTCATCGTCGGGAGGAGGGTCGGGCAAGGTGCGTTTTACCTTCTTACCAGTACCAGATGGGGAGCCGCGCCCCTGGAACACAGTGGCCACCAATCACAGGTTGGTTTACAAACTAAGAATAGTAGCATCGTTACAAACCTATTTTTATGGCGTATTATTTAGATATTTTCTATTCAACACTTTTGAGTTGATATGAATATATATTCAAATGAATTTGTTCATTCTTTCATCAGCTTACAGAATAGCTGTCTCCGTAGTAGCTCCCCAACCTATCCTCGGTGGAAGGACTGAGGGACTTGGGGTCCGAAAGAGACTTCTGCCCAGGCTTCAGCATCCTCGGGCTGGAGGTGTACCGGGTTGGGTCAGCCGTTAACACCCTCTGACCCCCAGACTTTTCGGGAGACGGAGGGGAGATGGAGGAGTAGTTCACCTTGGGGGACTTGGAGGGGGACAGGTCGGCCCTGAGGTGTGTGCCATAGCCCATGTCCACGGGACTCATCCGACGCTCCAGGTCGGTCTGGCAGCTCAGGCTGCCCCCTCGGTGGGAGTTCTCCGGGGCCGAGATGTGCTTGACAATCTCCACCTTAGAGTCCACCTGGACGTTTGGACGTTTGAGGGTTCCGGAGTGGTCCGTCTGGACCGAGATCTCCGCCACGGTCTGGATGGCGACGCTGGTCACCTTGGACCCGTGCTTGCCCTCGCTGCTGTGTTTGCGCGAGCGCCTGCGGGCCCGCGTGGGCGCGTCCCACTCGTCCTGGTCTTCGTCGTCCGTCTGAGCACAGCTGTCCACACTCCGCCTGTTGCTTCTCTTCCTCCTCCCCACGTAATGCTGGTCCGCCGAGTCTTCGTCATCCGTCTGCACTCCGCTGTCCGCTATCCTCCTCCCAACCATCCCTGTATCCTGGTCCACCTGCTTGGACCCTGGTGGGAGTTTCCTAGTGAGCTGAAGCTGCTCTCCCTCCCCGGAGCGGGTCAAGGCGGCTGGTGGAGCCGACTCGTCCTTGACGGGCCAGTACTGCCCGCTGTCCCCCACCCCTGCGTACTGGGCCTTCAGCAGGTTGCCCGTCGTGGGTGCCGTGTTGCCATAGTGCTCGTCTAGCTGGCGCTGGAGCTGCAGCTGTAGCTGCTGGATCTGGCCCAGCTGCTCTTTCTGCTGAGCATAGGTCTCCTGCTGGGCCACAAGGTGAGCTTGGTGCTCCTCCTCCTGCTGAAGCAGGAGCTGCTGCTTCAGGCCCTGGAGCTCCTCCAGCTCTCTCTGCACCATCAGCTGTTCCTGCTCCCGATAGCGCTGGATCTCCTGCCTCTCCCACTCCAGCTCCTCAGCAAGGCACAGCTGCTTGAGCTTCTCCAGCTCCAGGAACTCCCTCTCCATCTGGTACTGGGCCATTTTGTGGTCGTCCAGGCCGGGGAACATGGGGGAGGAGGCCAGGGCATCCAGGGAAGCGGCGATGGCTTCAAGGGTTTGGTCTGAGTACATGTCAGGGTAGCCCGTGATGATGTCAGCCAGGGCGGCGGGCAGGAAATCTTTGGACAGAGCTGGGTCCAGACCGATAAGCTGGCCTGGGTCGGTGGTCGGGATGAAGCCATATGGGTGTGGGACCGACTGATTCTGACGCGTAGTGGTGGGGGGAAGGGTGGTGCTGAAGATGGAACCTGGCTGTGTTGTAATAGCATAGGTGGATGGGACTGGGGCTGCTACAGAGGAATACACTATTCCGTCTGTGGATCGAAGGTTACTATTGGCACCAAACCCAGCAGCAGGGACCTGAGAGTAGGGAGCAGTGGACCTTCCAATGTACGGTCCAGTAGCTTTGCTGGTGTAGTCTAGAGCTTCACCTGTCACAATGAGCCCACACATGTAGGTTTTAGACCAATGTTTCTAATATTAAATATGTAAATAATAAATAGTAAATTCATGCACTTTGGATCTAGATTAGAAAACTATAAAGCATGCAATAGTCTTCCAGTTAGCATGATGCAAAGCCAAAATATTGTGGGAGAACACGCAGGCACACGCATGCATCTGTATAAAAACAAAAGAGAAGGAAAAAACATCAATAAATGAAAGTATGAGAAAATCATGCAATTTGAATATTGTATTTAATTTATTGGCTTTGAATTCATTTAAAAAGGGAGTATTTATTGACTATACAAAATATTTGATATATATTAGCTGACAGATAGAAAAGATTCAAAATAAACTGCTGTGAAAGCAAAGCTTTTAGCAGTGAAACCGCTACTGTTGCTTCAGTGAGCAAGGCCATAGCACAAGATATTTTATTAAAAGTTGAAAGACATTCCATAAAGCATGAGACTAGAGCACATAAAGGAACAGGAATTAATGATTAAAGTAACAATACATTAGAACATTTGCGATGCACTCACCCGTAGACATATTGGCAGCAGTGAGGTCAATGGCACCATCAGAGGCGCCATTTAGATAGTCATACCCAAATTTGGGCTCATAGGGGGACAGCCCTGCGTCAGCCAAGTTTGTCTCCGACATCGACATGGGCCTCATCCCATTCAGTCCTTTGATGCTATACATGCCGGCGTTGTCGTACTGGCCGTCTCGGTAGCCAAAGGAGTTATCAGGCTGGGCGGTGACTGGAGGCTGTGTCCTGCAGCTCCCTGTGAAGGGCAGCTTGTAGATGACGTCGCAGCACACGCTCCTCCGTCCGGCCGTCAGGTCCACCGGCGTGCTGTCGTCCTCCACCACGGTGGTCACCACGCCCGGGCTGCTGCCTGACAACGCCACCATGGCTCTCATGGGTCTGGAGGCGGACAGATCCATGGCACCTGTGGCTTCCGCCAGTTGGACAGGGCCTCCGTTGGTGATGGCTGTTGGGGCTAGGGTCACCAGTTGCCTGGCTGCAGGGGAGGTCAAAGCTCCATAAGCTCCATATGAAAGGTTGATGGGGATCTCTGTATCGGACACTGTGGACGCCACTGCAGTGACTAGTGGTGTAGACTGCACGGGCCTGTATACTATCTGTGCTAGGGGCTCAAACGGCTTGTATGTTGTAAGAGGGAGCGGCATAGAGGTAGCGTTACCCTGCAGATCCAGAGGCTTCTCGGCCTGGAGGCTGCTGTATGAGGCAATGGTGGCCGTGCAGGTGACTATTGTGATGCTGTCGGTGACAACAGACAGCGTGGTAGTCGGAGTCATCTCGGCACTCAGGTTTACTATCTCCGGCTGCACCGCTGTCATGTGGCGCCCACTGGAGTCTCCGGAGAAGGAATGTCTGCCGGACTCTGGTGGGGTGAGGTCCATGCCTTGGTCGGTCATCTTGACGCCGTACTTCATGGTACTCAAGTCGATGACGTCACCCGAGTAGATCATTTTACCGTTCTGCCTGGGCAGGGCTTGGACTTGAGCCACGTCGGGGCGGATGGCGACTGCCACGCTGGGAGCGGGCACCTGAGGCAGCACTTCGTGAACGACCGACACGGTGGTCCTCTGGACCTCTGTGGTCACCACCTGCGTGAGCAGGCTGGGCAGGCTCTCGGGAGGTGGACCGGAGGTGGAAATGGAGGAGGAGTACATGTGGCTCAGGCTGGAGACCACCTTCTCTGGCCCGCGGATCTCTTGGCTTTCTATGGACTCCTGGTGCATGGCAGTTATGGTGACAGGCGCCGCTGGGACGGACTGCGGCATGTCCTGGACAGCGGGCCTGTAGGGCTCTGTGGTTATAATCTCCAGAGGGATGTCATAGTCTGCAGAGTAGGTCAACACCTGAGGCTGCTGCGTGGCTGAAGGGATGGACCCTCGACGGTAGGACGTTTGGGGACAATAACCATACGTGGGCTCCTTAGAGTCAGCCGTCACAGTCATAGCCTGAGGCATGGCGAAAGGTTGCTGCAAGGTGACAGAAGCTCTTCGAGTGGTAGAAATGGCTTCGGTTCTAACCACCTCCCCTTCATACTCTGACGGGTAGGAAAACACGTCACCCACTGTGTGAGGGGGCTGTGTGGCGGAGGATATCGACGTTCTCCTCGTGGTGGTGGCGCTGGTTGTGATTACGCCTATTGGCATCTCGTACTGCGGTAGGAAAGCGGCTACTTCAGCCACAGCCTGGGGCACCACCGAGGGTATGGAGGCTCTCCTCATGAAAGCCTCTGTGCTCATCACTTCGGTGAGTATCTCAGGTTCTGGCTGCATCGCAATTACCTCCATGAGCGATGTTGACTGCGGCAGGGCAGAGGGCATGGGCTCTGCATACACCTGGTCAAGGTACGCTTCGATGGGGGATTCATACTGCATTTGCATGGGCTGAACCTGTGCCACAGCAGGTAAAGGTGTCACGTCAGCTACGGCAGGTACAGGGGCTACTTCGGCCACAAAATGCACGGGGGTTACCTCAGCCACAGCCGGTGAAGGCAATGCCCAAGCTGCTGCAGACATGGGCATCACTTCACCTACTACAGGTGCTAGTGATGGTCTTTGGACATCTGTGGAGATGACCTCTGTAGGCATGTCCTGCTCTGATGGGAGTGACCTCAATCCAGCTACTGGTGGCGACTGTTGCATGGTTGGTAGCTGTGGCACAGAATCAAATAATGTAGGCCAAGCCACGGCCTCTGTAGCAATAACCTCTGTAAGCGTTTCATAATCTTGTTTGGGCACCGCCACACCAGTCACTTCCTGTGTTGGCTGAATTACATGGGGCACGAAGGCTTTACTGTCTTCTACAGGTAGTTGTGGTGGCATCGGAATGACTTCTGAAGCAGCTGGTGGTGGTGGAGTTTCAGCTGGTATAGAAGGCCTTCTGTCATAGACTTGGGCCTCCAGTGGGACTTGGGCCTCCAGGGGGATGGTTTGAGCTTCCAGTGGGACTTGTTCTGGTGGCATTGTTATGACCTCTGACACACTTTGCGGTGGCTGAACAGCTGTAGGTACTGATGGACTTGAAGCAGTGCCATGCACTGGCTCGACAGGAACTTCTGGCAGAATGACGGCAGTTGCTTGTAATGGATGGACTGAAAACAAAGGCACTGGGACCATTGCTAGCGGTGGCGCGATTACTGGTTGAGGGGGCTGGGCTATTGGTTGAGGAGGCTGGGCTATTGGTTGAGGGGGCTGGGTTACTGGTTGAGGGGGCTGGGCTACTGGTTGAAGGGGCTGAGCAATTGGTTGAAGAGGCTGGGCTACTGGTTGAGGGGGCTGGGATATTGGGTGAGGGGGTTGGGCTATTGGGTGAGGGGGCTGGGTTACTGGCTGAGGGGGCTGGGCTACTGGTTGAAGGGGCTGAGCATTTGGTTGAAGAGGCAAGGCTACTGGTTCAGGAGGCATGGCTGTTGGTTGAGGGGGCTGGACTGCTAGTATTACATATGGCTTCTTGATTGGGGGTGGGACGAAATAAGCCTGGATTGGCGCCTCCTGTCGTGATGCAACAGTGACAACATCAGCCACCGCTACTGCGGGTTGCACTGGGGACGGCATGACATCTGCTCTCACTGGTGCATGAGCACTAACCCCCTCCGGCGGTGCCACTTGCTCTACCGCTGAGGTGACTGCCGCTGGAGGGGGTGGCTGCCGCGCAGTGGGGACAGACGCTCTTCTAACTGTAGCCTGGGCGGAAAACACCTCCATGGGGGCTCCCTGCTCTGTTGGGGTGGCTCTTACTCCTGACACCTGGGTAGAGGGGATGGAGCCCCTCCTCATAGGTGCCTGGACGGTTATACCCTCTGTAGGGGTTCCTGGCTCTGAAGGGAGGGTGATCACCACGTAGGTTTCCAGACACTTGGCGTGCCTAGGAGACAGAGGGGACTTCGGGGACGTGGCACTCAGCTTGGACTCTACTGGCCGGGTCAGCGTTAGCGAGAGAGCATTGGGAGGTTCTCTGGTCCTAGGGAGCGTGGCCGCTTTATGAGCCACTGGAGGAGGGGGAGGCTTGACACTCTCCCCTGGCTTGTGACTGAATACCAGTCCGGCAGGGATGGACACAGGCTTGGGAGGTATGGGTGGTGGAGGCTTAGCAGCTTGTGCCACCGTTACAGGCACAGCCGCGGACACCGATGGTGCAATCGAAATGGAAGGCTTTTTCGGCTTTGGTAGGGTGGCGGGACGTGGTTTATCCGCCGCTCGCATTTCTACCTTGTCCGCAGCTCCTGCTGCAACAGGCACTGGTGACACCCCGGTGGGCCTTGAAACGGTCTCTGTGCTGGGTACAGCGGTGGCAGGAGCAGTAGCGGGGAGAGGGGACACACTGGCCACCACCGGCCCTGCCGCTATCTGACCTGCCGGCACCGCGGGTGAAGTGTTAGCTTGGGTGGTTTGGCTGAGCACCAATATGTTCTCCACACTGGGCACGATGATGACCACATGGCCCTGCCTGGTTGGAGTCACCACTTGAGACATGCTGGCGCTGTCCACTGGTATGTCCTCCATCCTGGGCTGGATGTCCACCACAACAGATTGCATGGGCTGGCCGGTCGGAGATGACCCCATGGCTACGGTGGTCGTGACGGTAGGGGAGACATGCTGAACGGCTCTGACAGCAGAGGGCCCTGAGGTGGTCTGCCGCAGGGACACGGACGTGGATCGAGGAGGGGGAGGCGGAGGGACTTTCTTTTTGATGATGGTAGTTGAGGCTGGGGCTGGCGATGGAGCCTGGGCTGGCTGTGGGGAGGAGCGGACCATGGCCAAGGCTGGAGGAGGGGCGGGTGCTTGAGCAGGCACTGGACGTTCCACTGCTGCCGGGGCTGGTGGGGAGGCAGTGACAAGAGCAGACACAGGAAGCGGAGCATGGGCTGGGATGGGAGAGGTTGTCGACACTATATCTGGCATTTGGACTATGACGGGAACAGGAGATACAGCCTGGGCTGGAATATGGGGTCTAATGGACGCAGCCGAGACTGTGACTGGGGGTTGAGCAGCAACCTCTGCAGGGACACGACTTGGTGCCGAGACCTGCAAAGGGGCTGGGTCTTGAGCCGACATTTTAGACGGGGATGAAACCACATCTGGCATTTGAACCACCACCGGGGCAGGTGAAGGAGTCCGTACAGGGGCTGGTGGAGGTGCTCCTTCAGCGGAAACAGGGACTGCCGTGGGAACTTGTGTCGGCTCCGACACTACGTCCGGTATCGTGACAGCGACTGTGCTCGGAGCGATTGCGGACCCAGGGGCTGGAGGACGCGGAGGTGCCGCGCCCTGCACTCGGGGCAGGATTGGAGTGATTGACGGAGGAGAGACGTCGGCGGCAGGCTCGACTACAACCGAAGCCAGCGCCGTCGGCGAGGACACCGGGGTGGATTCCGACGAAAGAGGAGTCCGAGCCTGGAAGGAGGAGGTGGACGTGGCATTGGAGGCCAGACTGGAGTCTGCTGGAGAAGTGGGAGGGGAGGACTGAGACACCGGGGACGGGGTGGTGGTCAGCTCAGGGGCGGAGATTGGGGCAGGAATAGGCTTTGCCTCTGGCACCTCACACACCACACTGATGGGTTCCATGTCGGCGGTGTCGGAGAAAGGCGGACTCGTCTCCACGTCTTCCTTGGTCTCAGATTCACTGCTGGGCGTTATGTCAGAAGAGAGACCCACGCCATACTCCTCGGCCAGACTATCATCCTCCTCCTCCCCTGAGGAACACTGGGTAATCTTTAAGTCAGGTATGGGGAACAGGGATCTTCTGAGGGCAGGGTCTTGGGGAACCCTTGGCCTGACAAAATCTACAGATCTACTGACCGGGGGGTTGACAAAGTCTCGGTTAGGCGGTTCAGAGGGCCTTGGTGGAGCTGGTCGTTTCTTCTTCTTCACAGGGGCTCCACTGGCTCCGCCTGGAGCTGTCGTGGGCTGCTCAGCCTCTGGCATGAGGCTGGTTTCACCAGTAGAGATGGTGACGTAGCATGTCTCGGCCACAGGGGGCACTACAGCCACCTGAGGTTCAGGCTGTAGGGGCTCCATAGCAGACTGGGCTTTCTGAAACTCCTGCTCTATCATCATCAGCTCCTCCTTCTTCTTCATCATTTCCTCATACACCTCCTCTGGAGACCGGAGCCTCTTCCCAGGTTCGGCGCTAGCCGCTTCCTCCTGTCTCACCGCGGGGGGCTGTGCTTCAGGCTCCACAACCAGGGAGTCGTAGAGGTAGTCCTCTATCAACATGCCTTCATAGAGGGGCTCGATGCCTGGGGGGGTCACCTCTTTGACGAGTTTGGCTCTGACCATCTCTTCGTAGGCCTCGTCGGCGCTCTTTAACGCCTTGGCCAGGGGCTGCTCAGGGGTATGGAAAGGTATCACAGTGGGCGAGGGCTTGCGCCCCATCTGCACCTCCTGCCGAGATTCCGATTTGGAGCTGAGGCTGTCTTGTTCGGACTCCATGCTAGGAGAGTAGTCGGTCTCCGACGTCTTGTGGAGCTCTTCCATCTCTCTCGCCTGCCTCAGTTCTTCAGTGGGGGAGGCATCCTCGATGGGAGACAGGTTGCTAGGTGAGGTTAGCGGGTGGTCTCGTTTCCGTTGAGCCTTCAGTTCATCCTTATCTTTCCGGGATTTCTTGATCCTTTTCCCCGGCTGGTCAACATCCAGTTTGGTCCCCTGCCTGAGGTGATCCTCCTCTTCCCTCATTTCTTCCTCCTCCGAGGAATCCTCAATGGTGGGGAGAGCCTGGCCTGGCTGCCTGTGCTTAGCCCTGCGGTGGTGTTTGCTCTCCCCACCGGCCTTCCTGTGACTTGGGCTGCTGTCACTGTCGTCCTCAAGCGAAGATGCAGATGTGGGGGATGTCCCTGGGTCGAAGCTGGATGCCTGGACACTGGACGACCCCTTGGACCTGTCCTCCAGAGACTCAGTGATGCTGTCCACCTCAGCCTCTCCTTCCTCTGTGCTCTGTCTCTTTTTCACCATTGGAATGGCTTTCTTGAAAACGGTCGTTGTCTCGGTGGCCTGGGGCGTCTCTTGGCTCGTTGGAGCCTCAATCTGAGGCAGGGATGTCGCTCTGGCTGGGCTGTCTTCGTTATCAGTGCTACCTTTCCTCGGCAGTGGCTTAGGTGTCACTGAGACGCCGTCCTGCTCTGCCTCCCTGACAGCTCCCTCTGCGGTCTCTCTGTCGTCCTCTGAGAGAGACATCTCCTCGTCGCCCATTCCCATGATCTGCCTACGGATGAACTCTTCATCGTCCACGGAGGAGTCGGGGCTTTCAAGTTTGGAGTCCTCGCTGCTGGACGAGATGGCACTCACTTTCAGCCTCCTTCTCTGGACCTTGGGGGAGGGGGAAGGTGTTAGCTCACTTCCACTGCTCTCTTCCATTGGTCGGAAACTAAGCCGTCTTCTCTGCCCCTCAGCCCCATTCTTGGCAAGCAATAGGGAGTCACTAGTGGTGTCTTTTACTGCCTCATCTCTGGCTGTCTGCAAGACATCCAGTGTTTCATCCGTCATTGGCAGAATGTCTGGTTGACCCTTGTCACCGTGATCTCCAGCTTTAGTTTTGGTGTCAGCCTCGGGGGAAGGCACGGCTTTGCTCTCCACTTTGGCTGGCTCAGCCCGGCTGGATTTCACTTCCACTGTGACTTGGGCAGCAGGCAGAGAGGCTTTTCTCGTCAGAGCCGTCTCATTTTGTAATTTCTCTTCATCCTGAAATAAAAACAACACAAATATAAACGTGGAATGCTAAGTTAAAGTAAACTGTGTTGCATTAAGAACAAAACTGTTTACTGATACTTGTACAACATAACTAAGGATCACACCCCCTAAACATTATTGACTGGTATTAAAATAAGATATTAAGAAAAAGAAAAAAGGATCAACTATGCTCAAGTAAGTTTGAAAATGCATTATATTGCTAGATTAAGTTTATACTAAGTTTATATAAGTTACTATATTATCTATATATGTGAATCAAAACTAGCATATAGAACATATTCTGAACAGATGACAAAAACCTTGTAGTAGAAACACTTGCCTTTCCAAGGATTTCTTGGGGTACTGGTTGAGACTCTGGAATCTGTTTCTTCGTGACAACCTCCAACGGTTTGGTTACCTCCACCACTTCGACATCAGGCTTCTCCTCTGAAGGGGGGAGGGATGGCTTTGGCTCAGTGTGTGGAGGGACTGCAGCAGCAGCCATTGCAGTAGGGTTAGGAGCAGGGGGAGATGCCTTGGCCTCAGTCACTGGAAGACATACAGCAGCACCAACCCCAGCCTCACCCTTTGATATCTCAGACTTAGGTTCTCCTGTGGTTTGCACTTGTGTCACATATGATTTTGTTTCTGCGGTCTCTTTTGGATTTAATTCCACTGCAGCTTTGGGGACCACAGTCTCATCGACCTCAGCCTTTGGCATCTTTGTTGGTTTCGGTGCAACAGCTGGAGGCTCTGCCTTGGTTGGTGCAGGAGTAGCTTTGAGTTCCGCCTTGAAAGGTGCAGCAACAGGGACAGACTGGGGCTCCATCTCTGTGGGTGCGGGTGTAGGTGTTGATTTGGCAGGTGCAGGTGTAGGCACTGCCTTGCCAAGCACAGGCGTTGGTTGGGCCTCTGCTTTTGCTGGTGTAGGCGTTGGCTGGGACATCTTTCCCATGTCTCCAAGCTGCCCAGACAAAGCCCTCTGAGTCTGGCAGTTTAGACACAGCCATTCCTGCTGAAAACACAAAGAACAGACACAAATTGTCAAAGAACAATAATATGAGGATGAAATGGAGATTGGACAGTCTTAAGTAGTATGATACATGAGTTGCAGGTTAAGGAAACATGCAAAGCAGTATGCACATTAATATTTCCGATTTTTTGACACAATATAAGAACATTATGAATATGTAATCGACCACAAAAGGACGAGGAGACGATATGTAAACTAGAGTCAGGCTTGGAGACGAATGTCCACGAATGAAATCATACTCAAATCATCTTACTACGGCATAAAGAGCAACAACTGCAAAAACACCACAACAATCCATTAGTATTTAGCAAGACACATCTCCCCCGAACAATTACTTCGGTCGACGGTTGTAACGTAAACATGCCCATGGACACAATGCTAAAGCTTGTGACACCCCTTGTCAGGCTGCCCATCTAAAATGCTTACCTTGCAAAAAAAGAATATCACATCTTACAAGCAATCTTATTTCCATTTACATCCCTCACAAAAAAAAATACAGAGGCGTTTGTCCCGGCTGTATCTAAGCTCCATTGCAATTGACTTCAGGAAGAGAAAAAGTGTTATCTGTCAATAAGAGCAGAGTGCCAGTAGCATCCTGGCAGACAAAATCACAGCATTGCGCCTGCCTCTGCAGCGGGAGCGAGCGAGAGGAGCTGATACACAGGGCAGAGGGGGAGATTATATCCAGCACATATCCTGTTCATCAAACGGCTCTCCATTTCACTCACTCGCTTGACATATTGGGTTACCAACGGGCTGTGTGCGCGAGTAGACAGCCTATGTAGAACCACATGGGCGCCTCAACATGTTACCACATCGCTGAGAGCTTAACCCAGAAGCCCCTGTTGGCAGATAAAGATCCATCTCTTTCGCAGGCACACACATGTAGGACTACATGGAAAACCATGGCCCACAGGCACATCACGTACATACATCTGATTCAATTCATCATTACCATACATTTATATGAGCCTGGTCTGTAAAGGCATATCGATATGTACCGACTGCCTTGCACACAGACCCTAGAGCCTCATCCTATGCTTTAACATGTTCTGTCCTATGTGTACACTGACTCACTTTCCTATTAGTAACCCAACACAACACACACACACACACACACACACACACACTAACACACACACACACACACACACACACACACCCCACTGCAGATTAATACTTTAGACTCGTGGTGACGTTAATGAGTAGTATTTCACGGGCACATGAGCTGACTAGAGCTTTAGCCCCTGATGTAACCTTCCTCTGTCATATCCTGGCTTAGGCCCTTCACTTCCCATACAGCAAGGAATTCCATGTCCGCTGCCAGAAACGACTCCCAGAAACGGTCCAAAAATAACCTCCCTATCGTGACCAGCCTTGAGAATGCTTCTAACCTGGATGACAAGGCTGAGGCACGTGCTGGAACATCCGGGGTCAAAACTAGGCAGAAAAACATGAAATACACTTGGTTTGTGGATGATCTGTCCCGACCCTCAGGATTATATGGTTATGTTATGGCCCCTCAGCAGGGCACTCTCATAACGGCCAGACACTCTTGACAGCTGAATTAATCACAACAAAAAGCTTTTAGTTCCCAGTCCATGGCCACTCCTACAAAACAAAAAGAATGATCTCATTATCTGTCGTGTGGTTTTCCTTATGATGGCATCCGAACTTTGGGTGGCTTTCTGAGAAGCTAGAAGTGGCTATGCTCTCTCTCTGACCTCAGTTGGTGAGAAGCCACACTTAGCGCAATGGGTCTACCACTCCGGAGTGATTTCAGAGTATTAATACACCACACTATTGAACAAAAACGTAAGAATAGCACGGCTAGACATTGTGTAAAAAAAAATACATCCTCAGATGATTGCAAGTGTTTTCATCAATTTCCTTCTCAACCCAGAAGACCTAATCGGTAGCAATTTGACTGATTTTGGTAGTTATGTACTAGTGAAGGACTCCCCAAGTGTTTTGTTTAGTCAACAATCTGCTAATCCTATTCTTACATAAGAATAACAGAAATGAGCCTCTGGGACATTGCTCATAATTCTCTACATCCATGGCACGCTATTGATGATATAACATCACATAATTCAATAGACGTATGGGGAGGTCTATGAAGCCAGTGGAGGCAGAAACGCAGAAACCTCCGTGTCTAGGTCCGTGAAGGTTAATCCCTTATATGAGGCACTCTGAGCCTCATCAAAATCTAAACGAACAAGTTTCTGCATCGCTTCAGTTACAGACAGAACTGAAATATCAATCGTGGTACGCTACCTTTCTGTTAGATTGGTAAAAGGGGAGCTTGTGAAACGTAACTCACATCAATCTGTCAGTTTTACTCTCCCGTCTATAGACTTCGGTGCATGCCATTGCCTCCACCACATCCGTCACGCACGGAGGATGTAATCACTGCTAACAAGAAAGCTGCTTCTGTCTCATCCATATGCTAATCAGAAAAGCCATGTCACCGATGGGACCAATCAGGCGAATAATTGGTAATCAGTGACTCCTGCACTTCCTGCTTCTCGGATAACCTCGCGGAGCAAAAGGAATCAGCCCAGTCACAGAAATGCTGCATCTTAAGATGCTTAATAACTGTGGGGATGTGATAAAAACGTCGCACTTCTTAAATAAAAAGAAATAAAGTTTTGTTTACTATTCAAAGGAGGTGAGGTGTGCTTATGTTGGCACCAGTTGAGTGTGACTTGGAACATTAAGTGGAAAGACCAAAACAGTATTTACATTACATACATTCATCTAATCAGACGTGAAAGTGGATCTTTTTCCAGCAGCAGCCTTTCTGCACATAATTGTACAGTGAAACTGTAATTACAATAATATGGTTATACATAACCTAACTCTGATTTCACATTCAACACTAACAATTAGTTGTTGTTTTTCAAACAATGAAAAGTTTTTTTTTTTATAGAAATGTCCTTGGACTGATCTGGAATTACATCACAGCCTAATTTTCATAACTCATTAAAACCTTACATTTGGCCTCTTTTTTAACGTCCAACCACAGATACTCATGCAGACTTGAAATGATTGTTCATGAGTATATGAGGGGGGGATATATGACACACCAGTTATAGTTGGTTGGGCAATGTCCAAGTATTCCTGTGCCCTTATATAGCCTCCCCTCTATCACTCTAAATGTGGACCTGCCTTTCACACTTCTCCAGGTGGTAAGCTGGCACACATCCAAACAAGAGGGTGTCTAGCTAATGGACTTATCCATGAGGAAAAATTCAAATGAAAAACTAACAAAACAGAAGCTTAGAATTCAGGAGGACAACGTAAGCAGGTGTCAGCCAATGACCATCACGGAACGGTAATACCTTCCAGAAATCTCTGCCGTCCAATGCACCTAGTGCTGGAAGCTCAGACAGACACAATACCAGAGCTCACCTCTGGTTATATAGACAATCACATGCCATTTCGAAATAACAACCTCTAGTATGCTGGCTCCTTCTCTCCACCCAAACAAAAGCCCCTGGCTGCGCAGCAGTCAGAGCTCTGAGGCCTGGAAGGCGGCCATCATCCTTTCCTTTAATTAAATCTGCTAGTGGAGTAAAAGAGCAGAAGCCACAGTCGGGGAGCAGTGGGAGTGGGCCATTCACCGTGATTAGCCGCCTCGCTAGATTAGCAGGCCTTCACAACGGCAGCAGTCAGAAAGCTAGGCTGCTGACACACAGGCACGCCGGCACCATGCAGTATGTGCTGAGCTCCACATTAAATCCCCCCCCCCCCCTTCTTGCCCTTTTATTCAACGCAATCACGTAGCAGGGAAAACACAGTGAAAGATGCTTTCTGCTCCAAACAACGTGCAGGGAAAATGACCCGAGTCTCGCCGAGTCTCGCCATCCATCACCCATACACAGTGACATGTGTGCCTCTGATGCCCATGCTACGGTGGCTGACTATCTGCCGAGCATCGGCGGTTAGACGACAGGTGGCATCAATCATGCTCGTCAATGTAGTTGGCATGCCGATATCACAAAACACAGGTGTGCCGCTCAGCGGAGAGTGCTCTGTACAGTAGTGAAGGATAAGCTTTTCCATTCCGACACAAGTACCTAAACACTATCTCCCATTACCAGTGCATCACCTGACATTTGTCAATGCATAGAAGAGTTACGTCATCTTTAAGGTGGATCAAATACAAGGGAGGGCCTTGGGTTGTAGCCTAAAACAGTATTTCAGAGCCATCCATGCTCGCCTCTTCTTGTCTAAGCTGATGCTGGAGGGTAAGTTATTGATTTCCTTGCAGACGCCTTTGGCAACAGCCACAGCTGGCTAATACACTTTCAGCAACCCTCGCAGCGTGAGGCTCGTTGTAAATCAGGCCCTCTGATAATGGAGTATGTTGACCCACTAATCTGGAATGAGCAGAGTGCTCCATTCTATAGACAAGGAGCGGTGGATGTCGGCTCTCTTTGAATGGAGTACTGACATAATCACCAAAATGTCGTTTGAAGACAGGGAGTCAGAGGCAAGAGAGAGTGGGGGAGAGAGACACTCAAAGAGAGATGGAAAGGCACTGGGACGGCATTAACAAGGCCAGACCCCCAGGGTAAGCTCACATTCCATCTCCTTCCACTGAGAGCCAAGCCCACCTTCAAAATAGCAACCAGTACCACTCATGATCGCTGACAATTTTTCAGCATGATGTATGAACAACATCCGGATCTTAAAACTGCTCACAAACTAAATGAGATTTGAGATGAAATTAGTATAATGGTGGACTTATGCGAAAATATACTGTACACCCCACAACTGCAAAGCGTTTAAGATGCCTTTTCTGTGATTATTTTTACAAAAAAACATCTAAAAAAAGGAGATAATCCCAAAAACCGCAGCAGCACCAGGGTTGTTATCAGTCTATATATTTTCCTGTCGCTTCATCCGAGACAGGGGTAGGGGAGGGGAGCAGCAGTCACCTCAGGTGAGCTGTGTTTGGTGTTGCCTCAGCAACTATTTTTAACACCGTCGCTAGGTGCACCAGGGGGTCTCTTCTTATCACCGTGCCAACAGTCTGTGGCTGGCTAGCTGGCAGGGGAGCACGTCTCTGCATTTATACAGACCTAGCTGAGCGATAGGGTGGCTCAGGCTAATTGCAAGAGCTCGCTAGAGCCAGATGTCAACAAACCTATAACCACGGAGGCGGGTGTGCTGATTGCAGGGCTTGTGGGTCAAAGATTATAAGCCATGTGACAAGTCCATTTCTCATGGATGGTGGATGAGGCCTTGGCAAGCAACAATGCACTCAATTGCCTCAAAGTGTTCAAGGGTATTTAGAGGGTAAGCATAAGCAACATGGCTTCCTTAGCTTCTTGCCAAAGCAGATTGGCACACACAGAGCTTTCAATGTAAATGATGACACATGCTCTTTGAGTAAAGTAGCCTATGTACACTTAAATTTCAAATTCCAATTACATTTAGGAGCCGGTAAGCCGGACAACTAAACAATTTAGTAATGAAAAACCACACCAGCAATGTTTTTAAAGGAATGTTTTCACTGCCATGCTAACACTTGGGCGTCTTCATGCACAAGGCTCTGATTGTGATGTAGATGGCTCCGACTGCAAAGGTAGAAAGCGCATGTGCCCTAGATAACAGGCAACACCGCCAAGGCCCTTTGATAGCATCAGCTGGAGCAGAACGAGGGAGAAGGGAGTGGACATACTTGCTCGGGCACTCACTCCCCTTGAGTGGCACCCCACCCCTCCTTCCCCCACCCCCATTCCCCCAACCCCACCCCACACACACTCCCTTTTAACAGCGCCACTGCATTCTAGGCCTTTTAGAAAGGGAGGAAGGCGATTCCATCAGGCCCTCTCAAGCAGACCCCCTTCGCATGAGGGTGAAAAGATGGAAACTTGCATGACAATTACAAGACATTCATTAAAAGGCCAAAACCCCCTCCGTTTCATCGGCCTCCTGCCCATGGTTCTGATAGTGTGGAGGCCAAGCTATTGCTGTCCTCCCCAGCCTTTAACAAGCATAGGGCTGTGTTGTAAAGAGTGGGCCGTCCTCCCCTCCCCCACCATCCCTTCCCCACAGGCTGTGCTCTCCATGAAAGACACCGAGGGGTCTTATTTACGCAAGAGAATCCCAGACATATTCCAGTGTTATTTCCCTCTAATACCACCTCTAATACCACGCCATGTCGGACTGAAGCATAAACCTGTTTGTGGACGAGACAGAAAGTAGGGAAAATAGCACCGTCTCCGCTTCCTTACTACGCCACCACAAACCAATCTATTCCAGAGGCTCAATATTCAGCATAGAAAGGAGCAGCGCTGTTGTTCACATGCACGTGTTCTGGAATAGGTTATCTGCAAGGCATTACACGAATCGCCTAGTACCGCAGAAAGCGATGCCAAACAAAATCTAAGCAATAATCCAAAATAAATTGCCACGGCAACTGTGATTTCATTGCTATATCAAATTGAATCAGATTGCATTTGTGTTCTGCTGTACACATAAATGTGCTTTTGATTATGAAAGCATTCACATCAAAAGTTGACCTTTACAAAAAAAAAGCCTCCAGTTGTGTGACTAACACAGAGGTTTGATATACACATTAGCATATTGGTGGTCGCTGAGGCCTCTATGTTCACACTAAAACCAAGGCAACTGTGTTTCCCTTTAAGTTTTAGAACCTAAAGTATAACATGCTTTAAGACGATAAAATGTACTTCCTAAACTACTGCACTATATCGGCGTGTCGATTTGCAGATCCAATGGTAGGTACTGGTGGTTTCCATTCCAATGCAGCATTAAGGAGGTAACAGTGGTTTAGCTAATCTGTGGGTCAGCATTGCAAGGACAGCCAGCCTTGCAGCCCAAATAACCACTCATATTTCTGGGCGTGCGACACGCTTGTGCACCACCTGAGTGACACAAAAGAGAGGGAGAACCGCAGAATTACAAGGAACCCCTGATATGTCAGGGGAGCAGATGGCCTGAAGGGAAACGCGTGCTGCTGCAATGTTCTGCACTCTGGTGAGTCGTGTTGTGTTGGGCTTATTCCAGCTCACCTCTGCTCATTGGCATATCACACAGCTCTGCCATCTCCCGCAGGTGCTGGAGAGAGTCCCCAGTCAGCCACAATGGCCGATCCCATCTCACTAATGCTGTTGCACAACTCTCAATCACGTTAAAACAGCTCCAGTGCTGCCGGACTGCTAAGGCAGCCCCTCGCATGAGCCGCTATGTATGTGTGTACATTCTAACCAAGCCAACCACGCTACCTTACAGCATTGTTACTTGGTATCAGTGGTCTCAAACTCAAAATATTATTACTATTCATAAAGGTTAGACAGTTCCAGTGCACTTAGACCTCAATGCTAATTCAGTCTGGGCACCTCTCTGGATAAGCTCTGACCGCATTTTTAGAAAGCTAGCCTATGCTTTCCATTGCCTATGGAGTTATTTCATTTTGAAATATATAAAAACACAAGGCCTAAGTTGGCTACAAGACCACCAGAGTTCAATTGGGGACGATCAATTTTCAACACCACCAATTTCTCCTTTTTTAACAGTGCTCTTAGCATTAATCAATGGCAAAATACATAGCATTTGTAAATAGCTAAAGCTCAAATTGTCCATAACCCATGATCAACACACAATTTATAGTAAAACCCATTCAAACTAAAATCACAGAGAGGTGCTATCATGATGGAAGCACTGTATTTTACAAAACAAAGACACCAGATGCTCCAGAGCCCACCCTGTTCCCTTGTTAGGCTGCTGGGGGTAGCTAAAGCTGTCTGGTCAGGAAGACAATGGACTGTTATTATTTGTCATCAACTCCAATTGCCCAGCAGTTAACAAAACTGGGAAAAAAGGCTGGAATAAAATACACTATTATGCCACATGATGGTTTTGACAAAACTTGGAGACCACCAGGTCTCACAGTTTCTTGTTGCTGCTGTATAGAAATCACTTCCGTAAAATTTCCGCTTAATTATATTATGTTACTGGCAATTGGCAATATGAAGAAAATCTATTTTTTTCAAAAAGATTGACAAATCATGTGAGTGTTCTGGTGGGTAGCGACATATGACTGAGAAGACAAAAAAGGGTAGGTTAGATAATGACTATGTATTTTGCCAAAAAAGCACACTTACCTCAGTAACATTTGGTACTGGATTAAAACCACACTGGTTGCAGACTTTGTTCTTGCATTCAGTGCAGGTGTTGTAGTTGGGAGGATCCTTGGAGCCAATGTTGAGCTCCACCTTGCAGAGAGGACAGCCAGACTGGCCTGCTTTGGGAGCAGCTTGGGAAGCTGCTGCTGCCGTTGGAGGCTC
>JAVQIZ010076456.1:0-12772 GCA_036023535.2 Galaxias brevipinnis
GCCATGATACCCCACAGGCAGCCTCAACCTGCGCTCACACACACACATGAATAAGCTGGTAAGTGATATCTGAGTCATGTACGGGTTGATAAATGGAAAAGGATTGAGCACACAGGCAAGAATTTAACCATCACATAATACCCATTTCAAACTAATTTATCTCAATATCTATAGACTACAGTTAAACATATTAAATGAAACATTTTCATACCAGTTAGGCATCAAGGCATTTTCCTTGCCTCGAAACATAATTCCAACGTTGGTGGCATGATCTCTAGAAGAGTAGAAATCAGTGTAGTCACCTGAATGGCGAGATGGGAAAATATAATGGATTCATTTCCAATTGTGAAGCAGCAGCTCCCTCTTGTGTTTATTCTAATATATTCCTCCTTCAGAGTTAATCGCTGTAAAATCTAATAGTCATAAAGACTGGGTTTTTTGATCAGGTAATTGATGTTATGAGGTTTGATACACCATTTCAGGACCAAAAGAAAGCAACGCGGCTTTACTGACTGGCAATGGTCATCATTGTTACATTTTTGAATTATTCTGGAAGTGACTTTTTTTTAAATAAATGTTCCACAGGAAGTGAAAGAGAATGTCACATAAGGTCCGCCCTTCTGACAATAATGTCTCTGGGACTGGCTGGTCTTTCAAGGCTGAGGGCTCACCAATTTCTGCAGGGAGATGCATCACAGCAGAACTCTGATGGACAAATGCTCTGAAAACCAGAAAAACCAAGAGAATGATACATTTGTTTAAATATAAAGTATAACTACAAGAAGGACTTTGAAATATGGTAGTGTTGACAATAGAATACTGACTAGAAAATATAAACACTACAGTCTGAAACATAAGCAAGCTTGACTTGCTTGTTATTCTACACAAATCCTCTCATAGTTCATGATGCACTGATGTGACTGGAATGGAAGATCGAGAACTAAATAGTTTTTCTCCTGACCGACTCCTGAGGATGGCGTCATCTCTCAGCGTGGTCTCGTTGGCAGACAGCAGGGCCTGCAGGGTTTTCCGGGCCTCTTTCCAGGCCTCATAGCCCAGACCCATGAAGGCATTCAGGTTCGGCTGCCAGAGAGGTAACACAAATATCAGATTAGGTTCTAAATGCTGGCATCAAGTGTGAGGTGTCATTTCTGTTTCAAACCTAAGGTTGGCTGGATATGGGCAAAAATACTTGCATTTTATGGTCTTTGTTTCTAGTTTGTGAAACAAAATGTAAATGAAAACATATGCAAACTCTATTGCTGTACCCAACCCCTCCCATTACTTTCCACAACATGTGTTTTTTTGAGAGCAGTAAAGATGGAGATTCTCCAAACCACTAGTGTAGTGGGGCCCCACTTCCAAATGGGGGATAGATACAGAAGAACCAGATATAACCATATTTAAAGCTAAACATAGGAGTTTTTTCTTTTTACATACAAGCTGTCAGCACCAACATTTTGGTAATATAAAGACTTACCTGGTCAAAAACCTCCTGATGATGTGATAATGCGGCTCCTCTGAAAAGGGACTTGATCACACTCAGGTCCAATATCTGATCCCCTATAGCAACACCAATCCGATGGCTGGGCTGTAATCAACACAAAGGGGGAGTGTAGTGACTTTCGTGAGTAACGGTCTAGTCGAGGTTTGCAAATGGTTTGTAAACTACACGATACTAAAAAAGAACATAAAGTCACAAATGCATGTTGCCAGTGTTGCCAAATGATATTACCACATCAGTCTGGCGAACTGAAACTCGAATGTCTGCACAACTGAAAAAGTGAAGGGTACATCGATACTCACGTTATCTGCTGTTGAAAAAACTCCATAGGGTAAATTGTGATAGGAAAAATCGGACTTTTCGTTTACTTTTATGAAAGACATTTTCAAGTTGCAATTGTACTCCGGGATACTCTTCAGAGTCAGCAGCAGCGTAAGTAACCGCTTCCAGATGTTGACCGCAGCCATTGGGCAAATAAACCTCCCACTCCATGTCGTAACGACCAATCACACACGCTCTCTTATATCCACCCTTCAAAAACTGCTGTGAATAATCCAAAATGGTATGGAACGTGACTAAGCAAAATAAGAGGGAACTATCTAATATCATACAATATACACATTAGTTTTAACTTTGATAAAGTAAACATTCACCATGTAATGTGTTATTACTTTCACTAGTATTTTCTTATAGGCTATGTAAACATGGGTCATCCTGACCTTCTCATTAATGTTTAAAATGTGACAATACTCCCTTATAATTTGGAAAACTATGTTAAAACTTTATTAAAATAAAAGTTGTAACAGTGAATAAACTAAAATAAATACAGCACAACAAAATTAGGTAATTATTTTTGTGCAACCATAAATGAACAATTTTCTCATACATAAACTTACAACCAGCAACAATGTGCATACAGGCTATTCATAATTATTAGAGATCAATAAACATTCACATTCATGTATGACATATCACACTGATTTACTTACAGAAAATGTGAGGTCAAACAAACAAGTGAGTAATGTATGTTTTCTATTCTGTCTGGTGTAATACAAAAATGTGTGTCTTAAAATACATTCAGTGATTAAGTAAGAAGGCTAAATAAAATATCTGGAAAAGTAAGATTGTTATAGTTTGACAATTATATATTATGCTATGAAAGCAAAGCCCTTCAAGTAGCCCAAAGTAATGAAAGTCCAGTAGGTAATCAATTTATATATTAAACATGTTGTCTATTTAAAGAGTTCACAAACCCCCATCAATTAGAGACAAATAAAGATAAATTCAGGTAATTGTCAAGGACATAGGTAGGCTACAATCAAATAAATGTTCAGAGATGGGTTTTGCATGACAAGCATGATTTAAAGATCAGATTGGGAAGACATGTCGGTCTCTGGAAAAACAACAAGTCACGGAGGCGTGTCTTAGATGTTAGATAGCAGATGTCTGGTGAGATCCTTCTTAGAGCTTTTGGATTTTCTCTCCAACAATGACAGGGTTCTCTTTCCTGATCTTCTCCGCAGCTTCTGCTTTGTAGTCGTAAGTGCAGTTGTGTATATCTGAGTATCTGTGCACGGCGCAAAACATGTTGCCACATCTGCAATCAAAGCCTGTAACAAGGAGAAAATGGAGTGTTTAATGTGTCTATGATTCTTTAGAACAAAAAGCTCAAAAGAAGGAATATGATCTTGCTGTGTGGGTTGTACCACATTTTTGTTTGTGTGCTGTCTCACACTGTACCTGTAAGACCCACTTTCTTACGGCAGGTAAGACAGCGACTCTTTTTGGCTTTGGTTTTGGGTTTGTCCTGGCTCTCTACTGACACTGAGCCCAAATCTTCTGAAGCTAAGGGAAAAACCACATGACAAAATCCATAAACGGTTCAAATCAGCAAGGACTGAAGGTCAAGAAAAAAGCTCAGAGATACAGTACATCGGAATGTAAACAGCATATCTGGGATCACATGGAGATTCACGAGTAACAAATCATTTGAATATGTTATGAATTACCAGGAATTTCAAATAAGGAACTGATAGCAGAATAGGAGACTGAACCATAAACACTTTGTTGTGGTTTAATATGTCTGCATGTGTAACCACACCATAGGATTCATTTTGACATTCATAATACTTCAGGGATATTGGGATTTAGAAATTAGATATATTACATTATTATGGGCCATGTTATGGATATTGGTGTGAATAACAGGCTCAGCAACAGAACTGTCAGTTTAACTATTTTCCCCTCTAAGTGGCCATAATATGCCATCATTATATCAAAATGTGCCTTTTGAAAGTAACAGGTATTTGGCTCTGAGACTATTTAATTATGAGCAATATGACAACACCACGATAATCTGACAAAGGCCATATGTGACCTTATGTGAGGGCACATGCTCACAGATAGCATTTAACTGCAATAAAAAGGTCTTAGAATACTAACCATTTTCTTTTATGTTCTTTTCTTGATATATTCCCCATCTAAACAAAGTAGACATTTTTACAGTGTCCTTTATACAGAACACATATTGTACAGTCTAGACCGGAGAGCTGTGGCTGCTGCACACACTGATGGACTTTAATTTCCTTGCCTCAAAATTGTTGTCCGTCTTATTTTTAAAATGGAGTGATATGTTTTATAGTGGAACAGTCTACCTTTGTTATTCTCTTTCTTGCATCTAATGCATGTCCATGACATACAAAGTCACGAGTCACCTAAAGCTCCACTAACAGTACGCCAGCCCTATGAGATCTAAAAATCAGAAGGCGCTCTATTTGATAAGGCCGCACAAGGCCATAAGGGACAAGGTGAAGCTACTAGAAAGCAGCCTTCTACCCTGTGGACCTAGAGGATCTGCACACACACACGCCCAAAATGTGGGGGGCTAAGGGGGCTATTTGTCGACCAGACAGGTCACTCACCCTTCACTTCGGATACAGGCAGAGCTTCATCCTCTAGCTTTCTTTTACCGTTGTTGGAGCACTCCCCCAGTGAAGGGCTCCTCCCTGGCTTTCTGCTCTGGCAAGCATAGCATGTCCCTGAGCTACCTGCAGCTGAACTCTGACTTACATCCTCCTGCCCACTACCCTTTGCTGTAGCTGCGGTTGTGCAACAAATGCCTACAAGTGGACACAAATTATAATACTAGAATCCTGTCATAGAATCCAGTTTTTGCTCAATAATGCACAACTCATAGATAATTGTGCACAAGATTCTATGAACATATTGCTTATGTCATTAAACTTGCGTAAAAGACAAATGCAACATTAACACGCGATTGAACCTGAATAGTGTGTGATGCAATAGCACTGAGTGTCAGCGTGACCTAAACTAGTAGAGGACAGTGGTGGTAACCCGGCAACAGAACAGGCACAGGGAAGGTACATAGAACAAGCCTTACCTGGAAGGTCATCAGTTTTCACAGCTACTTTAGTTTCTGAAGTGCCATGCTCTTCCGAATGGACCGCTGGTTGCACCACACTGAAAAAAAATACGTCAAACATTACCGTGGCATGTGGTTCACAACAGTTGGAATCTGGAAGTCTGTTTAAAAAGCACTGAGCACATTATCTTATTCGTTACATTTATATATTTTTTGTTATTAGAGAAACGTATCAACTTTTGATAATCACAATGGCACCTAACAATATCAGCAAATTCTAAGTCAACAAACAAGACCTGTAAACACTTCTGTAAGATCATTTCCATGAATGCGATGATTCCTGTGCGTCTCATGAAAACAGTATGCCATAGAACTAGTTTAAGGCCTTATTTGATCAGATCCCATTCATCGCAGAATAGGAAGAGCATGGCACAACGTCCTCAAATACGTTTTCAGTTGCCTAAACTGTATAGTCTGGCACCCATGCTAAAGTTTGGTAAAACAAGAAAACAGACCACAGCTCAGCTAAAGCAGACACAGAAAGTAGAGTTTGGGCCAGGGCACTGTACCTGGTGGGTCCCGATGGTTCGTCTGTGTGTGAAATGACTGCTGGCATGGATGCAGTGCTACTTTCTGAACACTGGGCTAGGAGAGACCCTCCCAGACTACTGATGGTTGAGGACGACACTGAAATAACAACAGCACAGCTCAAGTTCACTTTACTCTAAGCCTGGAGTGAATGGTATAAGCTCCTAATAAAAGCTCAATGAGATTCTAGGTTTAAATATTATAAAAATGCATGACATTTATTATAATGCTCGCTAATAAAAATAATTAACATGCTTTAATGTTTTTTGTTTCCTTGAATAACACAAATGTATTTTAAGAAAATCTATTACCTGAAAACGTCTTGTTGACTCACCTGCCGGACTGACTCGGCCATTGTTGTTCTGCCTCTGAAGGAAATCCTTGTAGCACATTGAGCACATGCCATTATTTCGTGGGTTACCGTAAAAACCACAGCCGGTAGTACAGAGCAGCTCTTGGCTCTGGTTGGTCTCTTGGGCCATATCCCTCCTGTGGAAGACAACGGACAAAGAAGAGTCGAAGTCAAGATCACATTCAATAGAATAGGTCTAAATTCTATTCTAATGAGGAGAAGAACTGAACTTATCAATTCATTAAGCTGAACCTTTGACTATTTAGAAAAACGTTTGTTGGAAAAAATAGGAAAAAAATAGCTGCTTTATTTTAGCAGCTTGCTTTAATTTGACAGCAAAAGAAAGAAGGTTGACAGATTCAGGCCAGTCACAAATTGCAATAACATGATTATGATGCTTTCAAATAACCAACATTCCATTATAGAATTTCATAAATGTTTAGATTGCCTTGAATAAATGTATATCGTAGGCATATGCTCAACTTTCATATTAGTTCTAGGCCTACTTGTCATGACAAATATATTTTCAATCTTATTTACCAATGATCAGATCAAATTAATGTGTAGCCCATACTGGGGAGGAATAACATTACAAATGAGTACTCATCTTCTTCTTTCCTGTCATTCCCTAACGCTGCAGGGTTAGTTATCCCTTCTCACTTCTGGTACTGTCAGTCCCTGTGTCTTTTTGGGCCTCCCCTAACAACTAGCAGAGGCTTTCACTTAGAACAGTTTGGATAAAACACAAGTCTACACAAAAACAAAATTAGAAGCTTACTTGGTGACTGTGCATAGCAAAAATAGACTTCACAATTTCAATCAATTACTTTTGCTATAGGCCTAGTAAGCACCAAAGTCGCCACAAGCAAATAGGAATTGAACAGGCTGCTCATGTGCCATAAGCTCTGCCAGATTGTATAATACCGATCTGTTTGGTGATGTAACTGCTTGGATGGACATCTGGCATTGCTTTTACATTTGTGTTCTCCTATGGAGACACTATAGTAAGTGAAAAAGGATCCTTATGAATAACTCATAGAAATACGCCAACAGCATGGATCGAAAAGAACAATCTGTGAAGTGTGACATTACCAGAATAGGGACCAAATCTAGAATGTGACTTCAGTTATGGCCACTTCATTGCATTGAACCTTCAATTTGTTATGGCCTGGCCAACTTACAAAAATAAAAACACTATAAACTCAAGACATCTGCATTTTGTGTAGACTACACCTGCAGTGTGTTAGGCTTTTCAGACATTTTCCACAATGACCAGATAAAGACTAATCTATAAATTATCTATTATTCCTGAGCAAGATCTCTAATCTGGGTTTATGGCATTTAAAAAAAAAAGTCCCATAGAGGGATATTTTTACATTATAATATAACACAATACTAATTTGAAATAGGCAAGTTGGTGAAATGTTCAAGCTGAGGATCAAATTGTTAATGATGTGTGCGGTGGGCCTAGGTTGTAATACTAATAGGTTAGTCTCTCCTATTGCACCTGCACTTTCGTAGTTTTATACCAAAGTCTAACATTTTCACAAACTGCTTATAATTTTGACCCTTCAAAATTATACAGTCATTGCCCCAAATCATTAAAATAAATTAAGGTACACAACAGGTGCAACCTTATATAGTTGGCAAAATGATATGCCAGGCTAGCTAGCTCATCTCAACTAGGCTGATTTGGGACAGCGGCAGGCTGATTGAACTGACAACAGTTCAATGTCATAATTGCAAGCGGCTTTCTACGTGTGGGATAGTCCGTGCAGGACTGTAAACATGATCATAAATCGTGATCTAGCAAGGACAGACACAATTTTACAAATGATATGAACCCAAGATGAGCATTTGGCTAATGAGCTAACTGACCCAAGTTTTAAATAGACTATCCCTTTATACATTTTCAAAAGCAGTAAAACCAAAAAGACACTGACGGATACAACAGCGACACAATCATCTTTACCATACAAAGACCACACTGTCCTCAAAAGTAAATGCACAGAACAGTACTTCAGGTTGGGTGTCACTATGACTAAATGTCATTCTAGGACTTCCTGCTTTATCAGCTTTCTTTTGTTCTGAAAAAAGCGAAATTATGAGAAGCAACCCGAGCCAACTCCGAAAACAATGTTGACAATCACATAGCATTGACACAAACAATCTTTCCGTTTCATAATAAAATAAGTTTGTGTATCACCAACCTTAATTATTTTTTCCCCTCCACTCCTGTTTTTTTTTCGTTTCACGAGTTACAGATATCATTCGAAATATTCGACTATGTATAAACACTTATCGCACTGTCATTGGCTGAATGTAGTTCGGACCACGCCCCTAACTATGCGGTCATTGACCGAATGAAACGTCCATCATTTTTTATTTTGAAAATACAGACACAACTGGGGGGAAGGGGTGAAACCCCCTGGTGACAGCTGAACATATGTCAATAAAGAAACAAATGTATAATATACTTTGCAATGACTTAGCTATATTTCTGCGCAGCTAAAACTGGTCAGCACAGCCAATCTGTCCAGGGGCTAACGTCAAGTGTGATAAGAGGGTAATACAATTATGTCTGATAAATGGCAGCCCATCAAGACAAGTGTGAAACTGAAAAGATACAAATCAGACAAGGGTTAGGCCTTGATTTGGCTACAAATTTAACAAACAATAACGTTCGCTACAACGTCTGCTTTTTAGGCACGCCTACCGGCTTTATCTGTCAACCACAACCAACCAAAACTTTCTGTGAATGGGCAAAATTTAACGATTTGCAGCGGTCGCGCTCTTTAATCCGTTCGAACCGATTAGTTGTCTGGTTTTGGTCTTGAGCTTACTAGCTACTCACTGCCAGCATGGCCGCCTTGCGTGCAGCTAAGCAAGCACTGCGAAAAGAAATAAAGAAGAGAGTCGCGGCGCTTGAAGACAATGAAAAACTACGACAATCTCACATAGTTTCGCAAAAGGTAACTTAATAAATCCCAATGTTGTAAGAAAAAACGTTTGTTGACAGCTGTGGGTGGGGATGGTGCGGGTGTTTGTGTGCTGTACACAGCTTTTAGTGGCATAAGGGGGCAGTTGTGACATGTGGAGCAAGACACTTAAAACTGAACCTTTAGTCAAAATCTATTAAATTAATCATAAATGTCTATGTTGCCAATGTCCGTGTTACAGCTCTTTAGACATCCCAAATATATGGCCTGTCAGCGGATTGCCGTGTTCCTCAGCATGCACGACGAGGTTCGCACCGAAGAGATCCTCCAGGATGTGTTTAAGCTGGGTAAAACCTGCTTCATCCCCAAGTATCTTACAAACAACAGTAGCCACATGGACATGCTAAGACTGACCAGCATGGAGGATATTCAAACTTTGCCGATGACGTCCTGGAACATCAGACAGCCTGCAGAAGATGACGAGAAAAGAGAGGAGGCCTTGGCCTCTGGTCAGTTACATACACATAAACACGTTTGATTTTAGGCTTCCACAATATAGATATGACATCATTTGTCAAACTCCTGCTCATGAATTGCCAAAGTAGAGATGTTAACTTGGCATAAGTCCGCTACATCAAGCAAATAAACTATTTATCCAAGGTATCAAGAAATCTGGGAGTTCATAATGGGATATGCAGATTCAGATGAAAGCAAATGTCCTCCTGATTTTGTTAGACCACAACAAAAAATGAATAGTATTTTTTCCAAAATTGTTCAGACATTCTCCAATAGATGGAGCTGTTGCACCATGGTAGAGTCATTCGTAAGCTTGAATACATCTGACAGTAAATACAATCTGTTTCAAATAAATAACTATTAATCTCTGGAGTAGCTTTACCTACTGTAGACATGCTTATCATTTGGATTTGATTAACAGTATTTTTTTGAATAGCCAAATCCTAATGTTTAAATTTGTAGAAAAGGCTACTTCACAGTGTGTATTTTGTATGTCAAATATGTGCTTAAGAGCTTGAAATTAATATTTTAGTTTTGACATTCATAGTTTAATTGGTTCTGCTCTGCCCACTATTAATGAAGTATAGTTCTGCCCACTATTAATGTAGATAATTAATTCCACCAAATAATTTTAATGATGCACTTAATTTTTGCGTAACTGAAGTTCCAGCCAGATATTCATGTATTTTGGGAAATCCTGTCTGCAGTTATTGATCGATGTTTTCATGTTTCCTCTCCTCAGGAGGTTTGGATCTGATCCTGATGCCCGGCCTTGGCTTTGACAGAGGTGGTAACCGTCTGGGTCGAGGGAAGGGCTTCTACGACACCTACCTGGAACGCTGTATGAAGCATCCCAAAGGAAAGCCCTACACCATCGCCCTAGCCTTCAAAGAACAGTTGTGTGACAACGTACCTGTTAATGATAACGATATCCTTGTTGATGAGGTCTTGTATGAAGACCCGAACTAGTCAGCGGGATGATGGTGGCGTCCAATCAGAAAGGTTCTTGTTGGTACTAATGCCAGTCACTACAGCTGACAAGATCTGATAGGCCTTCATTCACAAGTGCCTTTAATGTCCAAATCGACAACATGGCCAAATCAATCGTTCAATCCCAAAAAAAATGGAGTGCATACAATTATGCACTTAGATTAGAAACAAATTTTGTTACTTTATGTCAAAGGAATAATTCAATAATGATTTTACAAATAAAGTTAATTATCAGAACTGCCAAACTTACATTGCTGGGTGAGATTAAAAGAATGACAGATTTTTTATTATTTTGTATTTATCAAAATGTAAAACCAAATGTTGACAACCAAATAATAATAAATGATCCACTGTATTGAAAATATAAGAACCAAAATATGTTACATTATTGCTGTGAAAGCTCTTAATCACTATTGCCAAACATAGTCCTGTTCATTTATATTCTACATTTCTTTATTCTAACATTTAATTTTGCTTACCATTTACTAGGTATATTGTGCATTTTACATTTTAGTGCATTCTGAGCTACTTATCTTAATAATTGTCATATGGCCATTCAGTGTCTGACACAGAGAGTCACCCATGATGATAAAAGTCACCCTTCCTTTGTCGTACTGTATGAAAAACTTTTTTTCACCTTGTAATGCATGTTATGGATTATAATGAGTTTCAATTGTCTGCAGTTTCTCAGCAGCAATCAAACATATTGTAAGCCCATCCAGCACCCACGCATCCCTGTAATAACACCATTTAGAACCTCTCGTGTGCTTAGACTGGTCCCATAGGACAGATGGTTCTTGTAATTCTACACCGTTTTTAAGAGGAAGCAGTTGACTATTATTGAACGGCAAGCCACTCAGACCGACGTTATGTGAATCTATGGTCATCACATAATTAGCCCAGACAAGTTACGTTGCATAATGAGTTGACAGAGTAAATGTGATGATGGTGGCTATTGTAACCACAAGTGGTAACAGTGCAACAGGACTGGAGTTATTAGCTTACACAGCATAAGTGCAATCTTTAGAAGTGAAGACAGGAGGCCTGGTATTAATTGTACTAGTGTAGGTTGTTGGAGGTTAATATTTAGGTTGTGAGTTGGATCTGTGCAAACTACCTTGTGAACACATTAGTTCCATTGTTAATTTACAGGCTATGGCCAGGACCAACCAGGACCAAGGTTTGATTATGTTCCTGCTCGTCTTTTATTCAGACCAACCGGCTGTGTTATGTATTAACTCGGGTGTGTTTGGTTACATATTGGTTGTACTAACCCTAACCCTAATCTAGAAACAATAATGAAGGGCAGCAGCCATTTAAATATCGCTCACTGCCTTATACAAATTATATATTATATACCCGTCTTGCAAGTGTTATGCCGAAAAACGAACTCTAACTGAAAAACCAAGCAAAAAACGTTCCTCCTAAACCTGTAAGACAATAAGTTCCCACTGGGAACTAAATATACAGATGCATATTTAAGTGTATCATTTTATAAACCAATTCCTTCCTCCCACCACTGCCATTCGTGTCCCACTCCGCCTGCTTCTGGCTGAGAGCTGAAACTAGCATGTGTAATCAGCAGAGCTTGTGGGGGACTGGAGATGATTAATTAAAGAAATGAAATCTGTTGGGATGCCAGGTCTGCAAGAGGCCCAGCAAGGCCTGTCATTACGCCTGGCTTGCTCAGCCACAAGGCCCCCTTTGGCAGGGTGAAGCAGGTAGCTGTGATTTCATCGCCATAAGGGATTTATTCATCAGTCAACCCAGTCTGTACTGGGCATCTTAACAAGCATTAAAACCGCCTATGATCCTCTAATGGCCACTGTTCTTTCACTCTAGGTATGTGTTTTAAAAAAGGGGCCTTTCTCTTTTCTTTTTCTAGTAAAGTGGTGCCACAACTCAACTGGTTAAAGCAACGGTCTAGCTGTGTTTGTGGCCTATAAACTAACTTCTATCAATAACAACCATGGTCATTCACTAACTTGGGTTTAAACAGAATGATTCGGTTACATTTATTGAAGATGTTCTCATGCAAATAGTAAACTATCCCTATTCTAAAATGTATTGATTGTATGCACTTTGTACTGGAGTAAATAAGTAATACTTAAGATTTGGACCTAACAGCATCTTCTATAACTGCAGTCTCTAGCGTTCTTTCAGTCTGAATGTGTGCATTAGGCTGTGGAAGGGTGATGCCTGCTTGTGTGTGTAGATGTGCATATTTATTATACGGGACGTATAATAACGTTTGTTTAAAAAATGATACGTTTCCCCCTGAAATATGCACTAAATAAAGGTTTGATTGATGCATAATCTACATTTGGTGTTTTACAACAGGAGCTACTATATTCTTGTTCAGCTTGTTCAGCCAGTGTGAAGTCACACAGTTTTTGATGAACTGAAACAGTGGTCACATTGTGTGCGGCTCAAAAGCCGATCTCCCAAGAGAT
The DNA here is from genome assembly GCA_036023535.2 of Galaxias brevipinnis. Lineage (NCBI taxonomy): Eukaryota > Metazoa > Chordata > Actinopteri > Galaxiiformes > Galaxiidae > Galaxias > Galaxias brevipinnis. The sequence goes on from JAVQIZ010076456.1 coordinate 12,725, forward strand.
GCTCCTGTAAACGTCGATCCTCCATGGGTAGTGCCTTTACTGGCAAAA
>JAVQIZ010076485.1:0-26349 GCA_036023535.2 Galaxias brevipinnis
GCACTGTCTAAAAAAAAGCGGTAGACCCTTTATTTTGAAAAGTACAGCGCAATTGATAGAGCAACTAGCCAATCAGAAGTAAGGTGTTGCCGAAGGCTCACCCACCAATGAAAACGAAATATTGAGTGGTTATTTTTGATTTGGCTGTTGAAACGGAAAATAAGAAATTGAGCTGTATGTTTGTTTTTTGCCAGACATTTAAAAAACGAAAAAACGACTAATTTCTGGTTTCTGTTTTCGACAGATGTACCGAAAAAACAAACGGTTAAAACGTACCCTGGTCATGCATATACTTATATTATGAATTATTTGAAACAAACAAAAAAATATATTATTGCAAAGAAGGCATCTAGTGACGGCAGAACAGGAAGTACTTCTGGTGGGCACTCTTCCGTTTTGTGACGTGTGCACAGTTTCATCCATGGGTGCAACATTAACGAAATAGTCGTTGAAATTTGTTGTGATTAAGGTTTGACACTTAAAAACATCTAGGCCGACAGTTTGTTCATTAATTTGAACCTCAGGCAAAATGTCTGCAAGTGCGGTGTACGTGTTGGACCTCAAAGGCAAGGTAGGAGGGATGATAAGTTGAAATAAGATCAACTGTAATTTTAGTAGCGAATTAATATACCGTTATCCCATTTTAGTACGCCATCCTGGAAAGTAGCTGATAGTGTTGTCGATATCCACACCGTGATGTGAAAATGAATGACTACGCTAGCTACTTGCGAAACAGCTGTAACAGCTGGCTCTGTGATCGCCGATCTGGAGAGCATCATAGCTTAGCTAGCCTCAGACGTAGCAGTATAAAACAAATCAAACACCATTTAGCGTATTAGTCAATGAACTCAATGAACCCCATGTTTCTACGTTACTTTCTAGTAATATGCTCTAGTGTAGGTGAAGCAGTACCAATACGAGTGCATATTTCCTAGAACATCGAAGCAGAGTCCAACTTTGCCAATCTCACTCAATCGAATCTGTCATGCTCTGCTTTACATCTCTCCTTATAGAGCCCATCTAGTGATTTCTGAATCAGCTCAATCATAGAGTAAAAACATAGGACGGCCATACTGTTGTTCTATGGAGTTCATATAGGCCTAGTATTATCATTATCTTTATGTGTTTCAAGTTATGGTATGATAAAACGCCAGCAAGTAGAGCTGTGCTGCTCCCTGATATGAATAGAAAGAAAATAGGAGGGGTAAGGTAATTTTTCATTTTCCTTTGTCTTGCTGCTTAGGTGCTTATCTGTCGCAACTATCGTGGAGATGTGGACATGTCTGAGATTGACCACTTCATGCCCCTCCTTATGGACAAGGAGGAGGAGGGGAATCTGTCACCCATCCTGTTCCATGGGGGTGTTCGCTTCATGTGGATAAAACACAATAACCTCTATCGTATCCTTACGGCAAATATTTAGTTTTTGCTTACAATTGTATCTATCAACTTAACTGTGAAAGCAAAGGCCAAACAAGTTTGAAATATTTAAAAGTGATGGTATTAGAATTAGTTTGTGAGGGCAAAACGAGTTATGTCCAATTAAGTCTATTTTAATCTGCTGCTAAATGGTTTAAAAGCTGTAGGAATGGCTGACTTGTAAGAAAGTCTAAACAAACAGTCAGTAGTCTCCTTGGCTGTTTTCCTCATGTAGCGCAATAGTAAACAGTTAATTCATTTAGAATACATTTGTCCTCTGGCAGTTTACTGCAGGATGAACATAATGGCTTTCAAATGTTTACCTTGACATTACTTGCAACAGTTGTAGCAACATCTAAAAAAAATGCCAGTGTATCTTTGGTTTTCTCGTTCCTCTACAAAATTATCCAGGTCAGTTGGTCTATTATAATCTACATGTTAGCTGACAGTATATTTAATACACATGTTTTTGCAAAGGTTTATAGAAAAACATGGGCTGGAGTATTGCTTATGCTAAAACATTTGAATCACATTGTTACCCTTTTATTTAACCAGGATTATCATACAAGGTGGCTTCTCTGTATCTAATCTCTTGCTATGGTATATTATCTCTCACCCAGGTGTTTTCCGAGTACTTCAAGGAGCTTGAGGAGGAGAGTATCAGAGACAACTTTGTGATCATATACGAGTTGATGGACGAGCTTATGGATTTTGGCTATCCCCAGACCACTGACAGCAAGATCCTGCAGGAGTAAGAAAGTCCAGTTCACTGTCTATTAGGTCTGATCAGCTTTATAAGCCCATTTTAACTATGGGATGCATTTGAATGCCAGTTTTGTTTGCTGTAGTTCCATTCAAAACTTAGGCAGTGCATATACAGGTTTTCATTCCTTGCGCCGTATCTTTAGCTCTTCAAAGAAGGATCTAAAGCTGAAAGTCAATGCAGTCATTTTTTCTTTCCCTTGTTGATTGACAGGTATATCACCCAGGAGGGCCACAAGCTGGACACTGGCTCACAGAGGCCCCCCGCCACAGTCACCAACGCCGTGTCCTGGAGGTCAGAGGGCATCAAGTACAGGAAGAACGAGGTCTTCCTCGATGTCATCGAGTCTGTCAACCTGCTGGTGAGGCACCATGGCCATCAGCAGTCACACATGGTTTGAGTTGGTTCAACATTCAGACAGCAGTTAAGAGACAAGACTGTAGCACTGAGGGTTAAAAATGGTGCGTTTAAGTTCGTTCTCCTTTCCTTTCTTTCTGCTAGTCCCATCTTCATTCCTGTCTCTCTCCTGTCTTTAGGTCAGTGCCAATGGCAATGTGCTGTGTAGTGAGATTGTGGGCTCCGTCAAGATGCGCGTGTTCCTGTCCGGCATGCCTGAACTGCGGCTGGGGCTCAATGACAAGGTCTTGTTTGAGAACACCGGCCGTGAGTGAGATCCACCCTCCACACCCCTGTGTGCACAAAGGAATCGCGTTAGTGTTACTGTTAGTGTTAGTGTTTTCATCAGGTTTCAGTTCAATCCATTTCGCATACAGTACTACGCAAAGGACTATAATTTATCATACAGTACAGTGCAAAAGTTCTTGGCAGGTGTGAAAAAATGCTTAAAACTAAGAATGTTTTTTAAAGACATGTTTTTTAATCAATGAATAGAATACGAAGTGAGTGAAAAGAAAATGTCTCACATCAATATTTGGTGGGACCACCCTTCGCCTTCAAAACAGCATCCCCCGTTTTCTAGTCTTTATCCAGAGGACTGGCCCTTAAAGTAGTCAATATTTTCCCACTCTCGCTATTTCTCCAGGAGGCAAAAGTAAGGCGGTGGAGCTGGAGGACGTCAAGTTCCACCAGTGTGTCCGCCTGTCGCGCTTCGAGAATGACCGCACCATCTCCTTCATTCCACCGGACGGGGAGTTCGAGCTCATGTCCTACCGTCTCAACACACACGTACGTAAAGGCCAGACACGGGACAGGAGGAGCTTTATTCAAACTCGTATTCCTACGAAACGTCCCCCTTATAATGTCCTTTTGTTGCCAGGTGAAACCGCTGATCTGGATCGAGTCGGTCATAGAGAAGCACTCCCACAGCAGGATTGAGTACATGATCAAGGTAGGACGCTCTGCTGCCGCCGGAGCCCTTTCTGCTTCTTTGGAATGTGACATGGGGTCTTTGTGTTTACAGTCAGGCCATTTTGTGTAGCAGGACTCTGTAAATTATAGACTTTATCCATACACTTTATTGGCATGAAATCTTTAGTGAGTCGTTAACGTGTGGGCACAAATCGGTTCTAATTAGAAGGACAAGGATTTCTCCCACGGCGATTCATGTTTCTGATCAATCAGTATTCATTCGACAGGGTGGGTCTGATTTAGCTGATTGCAACATTCCGTGTTCTGCGTGTAAATAGAGCTCACGTTCTTGTTTTTGAGCATTCAATCAGTATCAAGTTGACCGTGTGGGCAAGATTTAGCTGATTGCGATAGAGATTTGTGTCACTAAATTCAAAACATCATACAACATGGAGATGTTGTAACAGCACCAAATGTGAATCCAGATGCCTGCAATAAACCCTGGGCCTGAATGCGGCATAACTCTAAATTTAAAGTGCTCCAGCTGCATAGCCTAGCTAGACTGATAAAATGCAATAAAACACAACTGTAGTGTTAGCAAGTCATATTTGGTTTACTGGACTATAAAATCTTGTGGATTAAATGTTAAAGTATGTACTCTCCCTCTCTGTCACTCTCTCTCTCTCTGTCTCAGGCTCTCTCTTAATCCCTTCATGTTTTTTCATCTGTCTATCTCCACTCACCATCTCCCCACCAGGCTAAGAGTCAGTTCAAGAGGCGATCCACGGCTAACAATGTAGAGATCCACATCCCCGTGCCCACAGACGCAGACTCGCCCAAGTTTAAGACCACGGTCGGCAGTGTCAAATGGATCCCTGAGAGCAACGAGGTCGTCTGGTCCATCAAGTCCTTCCCGGTGAGGGGACAAACATGCACACACTGCACACAAACACACACATGTACATACTCGTTCTCTCTCTCTCTCTCCTCCACCTTTGGTCTCTGCGTTTCAACGTCCATGCCGACCACTAAAGCCCAGGTGTGTGTTGTGTCCATCTCAGGGGGGTAAGGAGTTCCTGATGAGAGCTCACTTTGGCCTGCCCAGCGTCGAGGCAGAGGACAAGCAGGGCAAGCCTCCAATCACCATCAAGTTTGAGATCCCTTACTTCACCACGTCCGGCATCCAGGTAAGCTCGCTCTCTCTGCTCTTTGCCACCTTTGTACCAAACGAATGGCTGTGTAGTTTGTAGGAGTGCATCCGGGAGCACCGCAGTACCTCCTTCAACCTGCGGAGGTCAGTCGAGGACCAGCACCACTTTATGCCGAGTGATTGTTCGAACACAAGGTGGTGCTGCTGCGACACTAATACATGCCAAATTTCAATTGATTCCTTAAGTCTTTTCTACAATTGACTTAGTCAGGCTCGTGGACCTCCAATGCAGCAGTATACGTAACCCATTTTACTTTTATATAGTCACTGAATGAACAAAGTGCTGTTTTAACATGTTGAAATGTGAGTCAGTCTGTCCTTGTTTCGCTGTCAGTGTCCCCACCAATTGGCCGATTACAGCTCAGGAAAACAACTTCCTAGCAGACAGAATTGGGGGCTTCCGCTCTCCTCATGTCTTTGTTTCCCAATTTCCTGGTGAAACATGAACACAGTGCCGTTGTGTCCTTATTGTAGTCATTGACACACAAACTAATGGCAGCAGCTTAAAATAATCTTTTACGGTCTTCCCATTCAATATTGACCTTAAGGAATTACAATGCTATGAAACTGGTGCCTCTGTGCACGTTTGTGTGTGTGTGTGTGTGTGTGTGTAGGCAGACACACTATAGCAGCACACATTTGGAATGTTTCCACAATTACAATATCCGTCCTCCCTTTTTACCAAGGGGCCTCTCAGCAAAGTTGTGATACACCACTTGGGCCAAACATAATTAACAGATCTCAAGGGCTTATGCTGGAACATACATTTTAAAACTCTCATAAACCAGTCCAGAGTTTATGTCAGAGCCGCTCGAGGATAAAACTGCACTGTGGGCTACTTGGCATTGGTACTCTGGAGTTTGAGTGCGCCCAGAAAACAAGCACCTGTGTGCGTCCACTCCTGCCTGCACACTTGTCAGAAGTCAGGGGCCAAACTTAATCCAGGCTCTTAGTGGGCAGCAGGGGAATTGATTGGAACAATTCCATTTCGAGAGACAATAAACCCAGTGAGAGCATTGCTCTATTGGGAATGCACTCTACTTGGCAGTCAGGGGGAAAGTCATTTTACCCAAATGATGGCTAGCACCTGTTTCCACAGACTACTGATAATTGTGGCAGAGCACATTTTACACTGGTGTGGGTAGCGGAGTAGGTCATATACAGCAAATAATATCTGGCAAAGAAAAATGTGAAGAGGAGGAAAGTGTGAGCCAACCCCTGTCAGAGATCATGGATTTGGGTAGGAGAAGCGTACCGGGACTCGCTCTCGAACTATGAAATGCCGGGTGCATCGAGGCATCGGAGGAGGAGACGTTTAGTAGAAGTCCTCTCACAAGGACCTCAGTTCCGCCCAACTTTGAGATCAACATCTACCCCGGCAGCCACAGCCTCCTCGGGGCCTCCAGTCATCGTAATGGCACCGTGACAGGAACAGGAGGCCATTATGGCCCCCAATGTTCCCAAAATAGCATCAATGGAGCCATCATCAGAGAGATGCTTCCATTAGCCTACTACAAGCTACCATTACAGGGCCCACATACTGGCATGATTAGCTGGTTTGTGGCCTAGGATGACCCCCAAGGTCTCTTCCAAACCCCCTTCCCCCAACACACACACACACACACACACACACACACACACACACTGGCCAAGGTCTCTTCTTCGCTGGTGTTCCTGGTTTGCTTGAACTGTGCAAAGACCCGCGCGGTAGAACCGGAGACCACCGTTTTACATGCACTCACATACACACACACACTGATGCACACACACTATTGCCACACTACGCACGCCACAAAGATCTGGTAGCAACTGAGTGAGTGAGGGGAGCGTTTACGCAGCCTGTACTTATTACAGGGAGCACGCCATATAACTTTGTGGGGAGAAGGGTGGGGTAGGGGGTGGGTGGGTGTGTGGGTGTGTGTGTGTTGGTGTATTTGCGCACCTTTGTTCATCTGCTATTAATAGAGGCTGTCTGTACGAGCGAGATAAGAGCATTTGAGTTCATCAGTGAGTATTCCTCTGGTGTGTGTGTATGTGTGTATCATGCTTGCCATGCTTGCCTTAGCGTGAGTGCACTCTCTTGCCACACTGCTCACACATGACAGGGAACAGACAGTGCTATTTTGTTTTCTTTCATTAAAGAGGAACCCATCATCAGCCCCATAATTACAAGCGTCGTTTATCAGACCGTATCAAAGTGTGCGCCACACACACACAAATACATTTGTACCAACCACCACATATAAAAGCAGGCCGGGGCAGATGTGCATTAAGCCCCCCAGCCATCATGTCGCTTCTGAGGTAGAAAGGGGAAGTTAACCACTAGGCTGTGTGTGTGTGTGTGTGTGTGTGTGTGTGTGTGTGTGTGTGTGTGTGTGTGTGTGTGTGTGTGTGTGTAGCCCAGGTTTTCATAGCTTGCTGAGAGAAGGGCAGGAGCCACATCAGGACTTATCCAGACCCCTCCAGAAGATAATTACCCCCCCCCCCCTTCACCCTCACCCTCTCCTCCCATGCACCCTCTTCACCTCAGACACTTGTGTTAGCAAGGCTGTTGCCGGGGGCCTGCTGAAAAGCAGACTGGAGCGAGCGGTACCTTGCAAACACTACACGTGTATGTGTATTAATGAACAAATTAACTTCTGCTCGTTTGATCTCTGTTTCCTATTATTCGTTTTCGAAACACGCACTGATCCTGATTGGAATTCAAAGCAAGCAGTCCATTCCTCCTGATATCTACATATAATTTATCCATTGGTATAGGTTAACTCCCCTGTTTATTGTGAGAGGAGCCGCTTGATCAAGCGTGCAATTGGCATCGGGTTGACAGATCTGTTGACAGATCTGTCCATACAAAGTGTTGCCTTGATTAATGCTTACCGGGTCATGAAAGTGTTGGAATCACATAGTCTACATAGATAACATTTATAGCATTGATTCATTGATAGTTGATAGATATCTAAGGTGTGTGTGTGTGTGTGTGTGTATTCCCCATGCACCCTCCTCCACTGTGCTTTGGCCTTGTGATCGTCCTCAAACATCCCCTTGCCTTCTAAATCTCTCTGGTAATCAGGATAACATAGCGCAGGATGGTCCACGGTTAGCCCGACACGAGAGCAAGAATTATCTGTCCTGAGCCTATATTTCACTTCCTATTGAAGCCTCCTCTTCAGCAGACTTACTAAACCATCGTAAATTGTGTGTTTGCATCCCACTCGTTTACTGCTGGACCGGGACTTGGGCTCACAGCACCTCTCCTGCAGGAATGCAGCTCTCCGTCAAAGCTGTCCTCAGTTTGCCTTTTATACATTTGTCAATTGTTTTGTCAGTCTAAGGCCCACCGTTTCTTAGTCTGAGACAGTGAAGGGTTACAAAAGGTGTCCTGGAGTCGTGTCTGAACCCTCTGGAAGTTCCACCACTTCCCCTGACTGTGAGCTTGCTGCTCGTTTTGAGTTCTGGATTTTTATAAACGCCTGTTTTCTGTTTCTGAGTCAAAAAGGGTGCGTTTTTACTGCTCTATGCAGCAGGTCGCTATAGGAGCCCTTTTCACATTCATTCAGTGTGACCCGGTTTAAAGCCAGTACTGTAGCCTGTGTTCCCTTCAATTAGGTCCCCATCAGGAATATTGGTTATGGGGCTGATACAAATATGAAATAGATTGATATGTTGTGTGTCTTGCTATGAAGTGGAGAGGGAGGCCATTTCACACAATGGCAAAGTCCTACTGTGGTTGTCTTATCGTTTGCAAAGTTTATGACATAATTTCCCCCCCGGCTTTTCTCTCCTGCTCCACATTCTCTCACCCTCGTTTTTTGTTTTCCGTTTCTCTCTATCTCTCGTGGATAAAGGCTAACTGCCTCTAGTGATAAGATCACCACAGAGATATTAACTGACATAGATCATGTTGCCGGTATTTAATTGCCTTTCGGTATAATTGAGGACATTTTAATGGCATGTGGAATTGGAGTTGGCAGAGTCGACTAGAGACAAACGTTCTTCCTGCAAAGCTGCAGGCTGTTTGCTTTCTGCTTACACACACTGTTTCTCTCTGTGGTTTCAAGACATTTGGTAACATCAGTTATGGATAATTATGCAATACACAGTGTGCGTGTGTGTGTGTGCGCGCGCGCATGTGTATGTGTGTGTGTGTTCCATGAACATGGATCTGGAAATGTTGTAGTTTCACAAGATGGCTGAAGAGGTTGGTGGTTTTTCACACCGTTTTGGGAAGTGCCAGTTCCTTATGTTGGTATTCATATCTGGGGTTGCCTCAGTGCCACTTCTTCATACCAGCCGGACTCTGGCCACGAACACTGTGAGAAAAGAACTGATTTGAGTCCTTTCAGAACAGTGGTAACCGGGACAATTGTGTTTAACAGTGGTCAAAACCCATTTGTATATTCCAGTGCATTGAAGCGCCAATTCTATTCTATTTTCTCCCTCCGAAACCGACGTCTCCGTGCATTGCCGGGCTTACGTTCCCCCCCCAGCGGGGGCTCCATAGAAGGTGCACTGACTCTCCTCGCTCCGTTCTCTTTTCCTGCAGGTGCGCTACCTGAAGATCATTGAGAAGAGTGGCTACCAGGCTCTTCCTTGGGTTAGATACATCACTCAAAATGGAGGTAAGCGTGCACACACTATGCACACTCAAAAACCACACACTGCCTTCTCTGTTGGCTGTTTCGCTAGATCAGTCTATCCCAGCTCGTTGAATGCTGTCTGGCGTTCAGTATTCATCCGCTCGGTCTTGTTAGACTCTCCGCATTGTGTTGTTGGATTAAAACAAACAACCCTGCTACTAATAAGGATAATGATTGGCGTCTTTCTAGGACTTTCTGAGCCAGCTGTGGCTGTTTCCCCGCCCACTATCAACTCTGATTGGCAGGAAGGAAGCAGCCAGGCTATAGCGTTATTCTTGGCTGCTGCCTTGGCCAGCTGTCAGAATCATACACACACACGCACACACACACACATTCACACACACACACACACACACATGCACGCACATGGACCATAAAGTACTCACAGAATGTACTCTCATATGTGTTTACATGTAGGCCATGGACATGTGTCTAGAGGGAGGCCACGCCCTGTCAGGCCCAGGTCCAGTGTTAATGGCTCTGCGTATCAGCCGGGGGAAGGCATTACTCTCTGTGGTCTGACATGCTGTCTTTGGACTGGGCGTCACTGTGTTTTGGTTCACGGGGTCAACAGCCCGAGCTCCTCGCCAGCCTATTGTGTCTGCTCTCGAGGTCAGACGGAAGGTCAGGGGTCGAAGGTCGCCGGTGTGATACTCTGGTCTGACGTCGACTGGGCTGATCTCGGGTATTCGTAGTCCTCTCGGATAGATTTGTTGGACCCAAACGAGGTCCACCTAGGAAAGAGATCGTTGCTCCAAAGTACAATCCAACCTAAAACCTGTCCTTTTACCATTAGCCTTAGTAAATGATTCCCTGCTGATGGGGAAATAGAGCCCGGAGCGTGCTGGCAGGAAACCCAACCTTGCATATCTCAACAGAGCAAAGTATTTCTAATAACGCCGAAGTGTGTAATCAAGCTTGAAAGTGCAAACCCCCAGTATGAATCTGCTGTATGAACGCTGCTCCATGTGGTCGTGTGCGTATGTGCATGTGATCGGTATGTGTGTGTTTGCGCGCGCGCGCGCGTGTGTTTTCCATTGTCCAGAGGGGCAGATAAGCCTTTAGCCCGCCACATGTTGAAGTTGTTAAGACTGATGTTGCAACTCTGACACTGATAGTGTCTTTTGCAAAGCCGTCTGAGGGAGGGGGAGAAGAGAGAAGGGAGAGGGGATGGGGAGATGGGGAGAGGGGAGACTGCGCAGGGAAGAGGTTAAGAGTAAAAGTCCGCAGTAAAAGAGCAAGCGAGAAAGAAAGAAAGAAAGAAAGAATGAAGAGGAATGGGGGTGGGGGTGGAGAGGAGAGGGAGAACCTGTTAGTGGGAGCGTCCTGAGTTGGGCCCTGCTAATGGCTCGAACCCCTCTCCTCGCTGAGGAGGTCAGGGGATGACGAACGTAGCGGAGCCCCCAGGGACCCCACGTGCACGCCGCTGCTGCACGGCCCCGCTCTTAAATGTTTATGTTACCTTTCGGCTTAGGGTATCTGCCAGAGCGCTGGGCCAGGGAATGATTTAGGAATGCATTTGCGAGTAGGGGAATTCTGCCTGGGCTGCTAAGGTTAGGAAGCACAGGCCTGCGTGCTAGGGTTGTCCGATGTTTAACGTTCCGAGAGCGGCTCATTCTGCTGGTGCACAGCGCCCGTATACATTTAATAACGCTGGGAAAAGAAAAGTAGCTTGCTTCTTACTCCGGGTGGATTGTACATCAACAGTTACGTTTAGGAGGTTATAATAGCGAACGTAGTCACATATTAAACTAGATTTGTTTTTCGAAATATATTAAATTACATTTTTTGTTTTTCTAAATATATGGTAGAGATGAGCTGGAATGTTGTTGGAATCAAAAGCTTTACCTTTTAAAACCCGTGTTCTGTTATGTTGCAGCCAAATACTTAAAGGATTGCAAAAGGAGGATTATGTTTGATCATTTCGTCACAATGACTGAAGGGGTCTCAAATGAAGTAGACAGGTTGCATAAACCGTCGACTAAATATCACACCACAGGAGATTACACCATCATAATTACAAACCAGACTTAATTAGGCGTGAAACGATGACACCTCATATCCTCCCACAATGCAAGTCTGTGCCAAGCCTCTCTTCCACGTTGTTAACCCCAAGTCCCTGCTGGAATAGCAGGGATGGCTTTCTGCTTAGGGCACGTGAGAAAAGAGTCTCTTTCTCTCACCCATCTGTCTTTCCCCTGAACAGATCTGAAAACACAGTGAGTGATTTAAAGGAAGAGAAACGAAACTGTAGGATGTGTCCCTGTTGATGGTGTCGGGCTGCAGGGAGGAAAGAAGCGGAAGAGGTGCACGGCCTATGTCCATCTGTTGCACCTACTTGCCATGCACCCCCCCTCCCCGTGATGTTATTTAGCCCCCTGCTTTGTCTTTGTCCAGTCGGAGCGTTCAGCGAGAAAGCAGTGAGAGGTCAGCTACAGGCCCGTGGCAGCCTGGGGCCTTGCTGTGGCTGGCCCAGAGGTCATGTCAGGTTGACGGAGAGCCCCAGAGACTTTGATGTGGCCAGCAGGCCTGATAGCACCTTGCTGCTGCTGCTGCTGCTGCTGTTAGTTGTGGTGGTGGTGGTGGGGGGGGGCTGAAAGCCCCTAAGGGTACGGCGTGCGACGCCAGCCCTATGATCCCGGCGGTTTCACCTCTGAACCGACAGGCCTTTGTTGTGGAGCACAGAGAGTGTGCAGCACGTCATCTCTCGGTGTGTGTGTGTGTGTGTGTGACCACGAGTCACCTCGCCAAGGCCAGGAGCCAGCAAAGCCACCCAGCCGTAGTGGGTCTATTGAGATAGGCTACATGCAAGCATGCATGTGCGTCTGCGTGCGTGTGTGTGTGTGTGTGTGTGTGTGTGTGTGTGTGTGTGTGTGTGTTTGCGCGCACACGCACCCAGCTGCCGCCACGGGCGTGCTCAGTTAAAGGGGAGAGGGGCGTGCGCCCGTGACAAATGAAAGACCTCCCATGAGGTTAGAATAAAGACCCCTGTAAGCGCCAGCTATCAATTAGCACGTCCCCAGCAGCAGCAGCAGCAGCAGCAGCAGCGTCTGCCCCAGACCTCCTCAGGGTGTCCCTGGCTCCAGAGGCCCCGGGGAGGACAGCGTTTGATGGTGGCGCGGCAGGCTTTGCCTTTAGTCCGCTGGGAGGAGGAGGCCGACCACGAGACCCGTGGCACAGCGCACTCCACCCATTAAAGATGGCTCCTCCACCACCTTTGGGCTTTACAGAGACATACAAAGGAAATGTTAATGAGGAGTGAAAAAAAGAAATGTCCTCCAGACGTTCCTGTAGGGTTGACTGTGAGCGGAAACCTTTTCGTTGAGATGTTTCCTTAAGCTGTATCAGAGGTTTGTAAATATGGAATGTCTATATAACAAATTGTATTAATCATCAACTACTTTTAATTAAGACAAAATTACTTATTTCATCCAGTGGACGGAAATCCACAAATGGAATCTGCTTTGTTCCTCTTAGGAGCTCGGTCTAGACTGACCCTGTCCAGGGGGAATGCTTTGTCTGGTGTTATGCCCTCAAAGCTTCTGAAGTATGACAACTCTAGTCTTCCACAGGGATGGATTTAGCTTGTGTGTTTGTACGTTTTCCACCCAATGTTTACTATGCGACTTCCTTTCCATCTTTGACCTGCCCAAACTCTAGTGTGTGGTCTTTAATTTCCCCCCATTTTGGTATTTGTCTTTAATCCTTGCTTTAATCTACCAGTTCAGCCACAGCAATGCTACAAGTTGTTAGCACTTTGTTTACGAGGATCTGATAAGAAAGCATTTCCGTGTCAGGAGGTATACTGTATATGTGTCCAACATAGTGGGCTACAGGAAAAAGGCTTTAATGACTAAAAAATGGTCCAGCTTCCAGCAAGCACAAGCAAGTTCCAGCATGTTGTGTGGGGGGTTTGTGCGTGCAGACCTGTTTGTGGCAACGACTTGTTGCATCTGGCATTTAATGCTACGCATCGACTCACACTGGCAAATAGTTCCCCAAACCCACAGTCTCATGTTGTATGAATTTCACAATGTACAATGAGTTCACTTCAACTCCTAGTACAATACTATTTTGCTCTACCATTGTTTCTGGTGTGCCCCTGGTTGCCCCTGGCAACGTAGCAACACCGGCCCGCCATAGGCTTTGGCTTTAATTGCTCTTAAAGCAGATATGAATTAAGGAAAATGAAATCCAGATACTTGGGGTTTTAGGGGCAAACAGTTTCATCACTTCTTAGCCTAATCTTCTACACACAGCTCTGTTTCCAAAACAAACTATGTGTCTTTGTGTGTACACGTGCGTGTGTGTGTGTGTGTGTGTGTGTGTGTGTGTGTGTGTGTGTGTGTGTGTGTGTTCCTGTGTTTTTTGTTGTTATAAATGGAAATAGTGGGCTTTTATTCTTTAGGCAAAAGAGTGGGAGTTGGATGACTTTTCACTAACAGACGATACTGATCTCAGTTTCAATACAGCCCTCGTGTTATTGTTTTTCAATACATAAATACGTGTGTGTGTGTGTGTGTGTGTGTGTGTTTATGCAAGACTACGGATGTCTTGCTCATGAGTTTGGAAAAGATTCCTCAACATAAAAGCATTCAGGGCAGACATAACCTGGCTAGAGTGAGCTATTACTAAACAAAACCCTGTGTGTGTGTGTGTGTGTGTGTGTGTGTGCTTTTCATTGTACGTTTATTGTCCGCTTACAATGTTTATTTGCCACAAGCAGTGCCAAGCATAGCACCAGAGGAACTGGACTCTCCATTTGGGAGTACACACCATCCTCCGGTTTCAGTGGAGGGGGGAAAAAGGAACCTCATCCTTGATTGTGTCGGCCTGTTCCTTTTTGGACCAGGGCCTGTGTTTACAGCATGCTGATCTAGAGAAACTGACCACATCCCCTGGACGCTCCAATTCATTATGATCTGGAAGGCCAATCTGATTCAAGATCAGCCCTCCTCCACCTGCGATCCGTCTGTCTTATCTCTGTTAGTTGTAATAGTGGGTGGGTCCGGGTCCCTGGAGACACAGCAGGGAGTCTTGTGTTTGGCTCTCGGCGTAGAAGATAACTCACAATAATGCTTATGATTCATCGGCCGTGGAGGGATTTAAATGCGAGGGCAGGGGTGGTCTTTAGCATCTGGACTTTTTACGTGCAATCATATTTAACTTGCTCTTTTTTTCACACACTAAACCGTGCACTCCTATTTCTTTTCACCAAAATAGTTGTAAGTAAATCTCGAGTTGGACGGGGGGAAAAAAAGTGGTGAAGACATGGTCTCTCTTTGAATATGTACTTTTTAGGTGCTCACTTTCTTCTCTGATCCTTTTCTTCTTTCTTTTCTTTCAGACTACCAGCTGAGGACCCAGTAGAGAGAGCAGCTGGGTTCCTAAAGAGCAGTCCTTCTGTGAACCCAACAGCTTGAGAGACGGATGGACAAAAGTCGTCTGTTTTTTGACGGATAGATAGATGGATGGATGGATGGATGGATGATGCGTCTTTTGAATTCATCCGGTTTACTTGAAGATTGACTTGTACATGTGCTTTTTTGTTTGACATTCTCTGTTATTATTTTGTACCTGATGTTTCATTGAAAACCTTGGTGCCGTAAAGTCAATAAGCAATAGTGTTGGGGCATATTCAATGATATTAGTATGTTCATTCTACTACGACCGATAAACTGTAGTGAATACTAGCTCAGTGGCGAAATACCTATTATTTCACTTTTTAAAATGTCACATTTTTAGATTTACAAATATAATATGTTACACAATCTTGCATATGCTAACGTTAGGTCTTGTTGAGGGGAATGAAAAAAGACCATAGTCTAAACAAGAGGTCTGCAGCAATGTCTTACTATTACATTTTAACGAAGGAAATGTAATATTTTCAGCAAGTTACTTAATTTTTTTAAAAATTTGATTTAATTTAATTTAATCATTTACTTGTTTGTCGTTTTCATTGTTTTAGTGTCTACACGTGTGTTGGTAGCGTTTTCATTTCATCCTGTTACACCATATGTAAATGCTGGCAGTGTCGTCTTTAAATGCACACTGATTAATCAAACAACAATAATATTGTGTGTATGCCAAAGAGGCAACACACTTATTGGCATTTGTGGTGGTTTCATGTTACAGTATAGTATCTTATCTTGGTTTACAGTAGACAGGGCATCATAAATAGAGCTACATTGAATGTACGGGATGTGCTGCTGGGTGAACACGTTCACTGACCTCAAACTGTAGGTATTCTCTTCAGTTGTTTATACTGTAGACAGTATTGTTATATTTCATTTGCCTGCGTAGACGAGCGAAAACGGCAATGTTCAACTTAAAGTTATAGGGACTTATGTGCCACATGCAAAAAACTGCATGGCCTTCAGTCTGCGATTTTTCAACTGAAATCCTTGTCATTTAATTCCAATCAGACACCAATAAAGTAGTTTTAGTACAATCATAATTGAGTCATGCTTATTTCTGTTGCTGATTGACTTTGTAGTACACTGAACGGCCTATGCTTAACACTAGTACACTGAACGGCCTATGCTTAACACTGTCTCTGAGAACTTGAGACGTGCTCAATGATTTTAGGTCAGCAATGCTATGAGAACAGTCAAAACAGGGTCAAATATGCAGAATAGAAGAACAACATCACTAACCTAAACCCGGGTAGTCTGATTGTGGTGCAGACAAATGGCTTTAAGCAGTGTGTGAGAAGCCCTCATCATAATGAAAGTTAGGCCACTTTTCCAGGGCTGATATTGTGGGCTTACACACACACATACATACAGACTCGCATACAAATCTATGTGTCGATTCACATAGCCATACATCCAAACTAATCTTCCACTGAAACACACACACAAGCAACACACACACAGTGGGAATACTGCATGGCTGTTGAATATGTGGCTGGTGGCTGGTGGATGGCTTCCTACAACAGGATCAGACAGTCTACTAATAATGGCTATTTTAAAACCAATGAATGTGTGTTTGTTGATGTGTGTGCGTGTGTGAAGGCTTATGAGATCACATCCTGAGCTGCATTCGGACAGTATAGGGAAACTATTAATGGCCTGTTTTATAGGAGGTGATTTCAAGGTAGACCACGGCATTCAGACCGCCTGACTCTCAGATGTCCGTCAGACTCGCTCTCTCTCTCTCTCTCTCTCTCTCTCTCCCTCTCTCGTTCACACACACACACACACACACACACACACGTATCACTCCAGGGGCATTCTCAGCATTGTGAGCCTCAGCCGTCCCTAGCTGTGGTGCCACTGCTCATTGTATTTAGTAGCACCGTGGAAAGTCACATAATGAGGTCTGGATGGAGGGCTGTAAAAGGTTCACTGAGGACTGAGGCTAAGCATACTACCTGAGGCTGTGTTGTTATTTTCCACCCTAACCTGCTGTTTAGAAACAGGTACATCCATTTCAAGCGAGACCCGGGGACTGGGTTTGTTGCTTTACTGTCTGCACTGTCTGTACACGTTTGCTTTGCCCCATTCCTCTGAAGTACATGGTTTTGTAGTTGTAGTGTGCATGGCTGCAAGGGAGAGCATGGGATCCTACGGAGACCATATTAAAGCATTAGACAATAAAAAACCCTCAACAGCATGTTGTATTTCACTTTCTTGTGGCTATTTTTTTCAATCCCGCCATTAAAAGGGGAGAAAGAGCGAGGGAGGGTACGGGGAATTTGAGATGGAGAGGGCATTTTGATAGAATCCAGATCTCTTGTCCACAGCTAGTTAAACCCGGGCCTGGTTTCTCTCCTCACACTAATAGCAGTGTACTTGAGGATTGCTGTGACAAATTATCATTTGAATGCATGCCGTCAGTATTTTTGCTTTCACAGATATTATGCAAGCCTGTTCAGTGTATTGTATTGGAGTGAAAGAATTTCTGACTAAACCTTTAATCCCTGAATAAGATCCATTTCTCTGTTTGAAAAACAGTTTAGAAGTAGTGAAACAATTGGGACAGCAAGGTTCCACAGATTCTACCCTGTTGTTTGCATTTGCACTTGCCCTGTACTTTAACTCCATCTACCTGTTTAAAAGAGGGTCAACAAGACCATTGCTGCAGCCAACCACGTCTCTAGTACCTGCCATGCCAACCCTTACGCACCGCACAATACGTGATTTATTAAACGTCTGTGCATGTATTCATGAATTAGCCCTTATCTTTATGTCCGTGCATAGCTTCAGGTTAGCAACAAGTGCAGGCATTTGTTATGATCCCATCCAAAACTCATCAGTGTGGTAATATTTCATCATCTTATCTGGAGGGAGGTAAAAGTCCCCTCTGGAATGAGACTCTTTGTCTCTTCTTGTCCTGCTTGGCCTTTTACTGGCTTCACTTCATGGCTCTGTGTGTGTGGTAAGTAGGTCACTATCCCTTTGCCTTAGTCCCTACAAAATCGCAGCTTATTGTTTGATCAATTGTCAGGAACGGGTTTCCATTGATTGTGCTGTGCTCCTATCAAGATTTGAGATTCCGTCCACAATGGCCAGTCACCAATGGCCATAAGTGCCTGCTGCCACTCTACCAAACATTGTGCCACAGTGTAGCTGATCAGGCCTATCTGATTTATGAACGAGATAGGAGACTGACTCAGTCCATCTGTCATTTGGCCTTTATGTCCTTATCGCTGCTGACAGGCTTTCCTGCACGCAACCACGGACATCTCAAGTGTTGACAATGCAATCTTTTTCCTTTTTTTTAATCAGTGAAAATGTATTCAGGTTATAAATCATACTGTAGGAACAGATTCACATAAAAAAATAATAGTGAATAAGAGAGAATGAATACACAAAAAAACTCTCTGGTCTCCAAATGCTTGAGGTTTGGTCGTGCGGCTGAAGATGACCACTGGAAACTGAGACAAGCATTGTTCAAAGGAGAACTGTGACTGCATGTGAGGTGAACTCCAGGCTGTGACCTCCTCCTGTCCTGAGTGGGCGCAGACTGAGGGGATTGGACAGTGAAGAGATTCCCCAACAGGCCACCTAAACTGGACGTGAACTATACAACCTTACATTTACTTATTGACATATTTTCCAGAAACAATTGAACTTGCTTGAATTTTTTTCTTGACAGAAATTGTGTGAAAAGCAAACAGAAGGAATTTTCAGGCAAATAACTTGCCTTGGGACACACACACACACACACACACACACACACACACACACACACACTCACTACCAAAGAAGGTATGCCTTATTAGGCCTTGGCAAATGATATGTTTACAAAATATTGTTCTCTCATTCAAATGCCATCACAGTTTTGCTTGACACTTGACTTCATGTAGCAAACAATAGCCTCCTGCTTGCTTAGTCAATTAAACATGGATCCCTCCTTCAGCTGTCTAAGTCGATGGAGTGCATGTGCATTCAGGCCTTAATCAATCACAGCGGTGCAAACTGGCACTAAGCCCTCACTATCCAGCTCTATAGCAGATGAGGAAATGACCACAGCTTAGCCCAATCAATGTACTGGATTATGGTATTTAATTTTTAAAGCTACAACGAGGCAACAAACAGACAAAAGTTAAAAGTCAAACGAAAAAAATAGGGGGAAAGTATAGTCCAATTCTGCCTGTAACCCTGAAGTTTGAATTACAGTCAAATGTATGGAACTACACAAATATTCACACTGTGATCCCATACACATGCATACACTCACTACACATTAGCACAGTGTATAGCAAAATAATCAAACAACAGATCCCATATCCTGAGCTGTGCCCTGAATCTGGTCTAGCTACAAGTCCTGTTAGGTTTACTATTAATGGAAAAACATCCTCTGGGATTTCAGGGTGTTTTGAAATTGAGACTCTTGTGTACACGATCTTAGGTGCTCTTTCTGTTGACATGTCAGGACACAAATCTGCTCAAACCGATTTGCAATAACTGTCCTCTATCCTCTCTTCACCTCTCACAGAACAAGTAATGGTATTTGAAATGGCATTCATAATAGGCTGAGAAAGGATAAGTGAGCCTGTCATAAAAGCGCATTGGCATTCCTGAGCACTCCTCTTTGATGTGGCCGCGTCAGGCTCTGGTAAGATAGCGTCGGGTTGCGTGGGATCCTGCCCTCGATACGCCGGTGACTGGCACTCCACACGCCCGGAAGAATCCCTCTGTTTGTTATGGTCTAGTGACTGGTTGCCCAGCAATGGGCCTTCAAGGAAAGCCCTTGTGTGTGATTGATAGTAGCTGTGACGTCAGGCGTTTCCCTGTTGTGCTAGAGGAGGCTTGGGGCAAGGTGTGTGTGGGGGGGGCAAAGTCTACCTGGGGAGCATTCCTACGCCTCCTCACGGATTTGCTTTGTGACTGGCTGGCCGACTGGCTGAAGGAATTACCAGCGGGGATCAGCCATCCACCCACACAGAAACCCTGACAGGTTGGGTTGCGACACCTGGTCTAAGCGAGGCTGGGGGGGATTTGAGGGGGGTGGGGGGTAGAGAAAAACATCCAGCAAAACATCTTGCTTTAGCCACGACATGTGAGAACACCTTTACATTATACTTACGTTTCAATGAAATACACAGGTCGATTTAGCTTTCTGAGGAGCTTAATACGATGATTCAGTCAATGTCCATCCATATCTTTTAAAAATATTATGCAGATGTGTCTTTGCATCTGCTTTACGACTTCAATATGGGGGTCAGAGGGCAAAAGTTTACGATGACTGATTTTATCTGACAAGAGAGATTTGTAAAAAATAAACATGAACACATGAACATGCATGCACTTACGTGTACCCACACGCACACACAAAACACATTGCATTGGACTTCATGGAACTTACTTTCAAGTATTTATTATGAATAAAATATATAATACATATACTCAGTCATTTGTTATTTATATTACGGTAAACTTAGGCCTTGATCACATCTGTGTTTATCAAGTGAGTTTGCATTGTGTGTGTGTGTGTGTGTGTGTGTGTGTGTGTTATTAAGAGTGTGTGCTGTCCTCAGGCAGAAAGTACTTTGACGTGTCAGAAGGAGTTTAGCACTCCTTCACTACTATTTTGGAAAATATGATGCTTTAAAAAATCACACACACACTCATCTACAAGCAAAACACATGCAAAGTGTGATGCAAGAACACATACATACACACATGTACACTAGTTTACCCCAGTTTACCTCTGCCATGGTAACAACTGTAATAGCAAGGTGAGTCATTGGTAAGCAATACACGCGCACACACACGTACACACACAGACACACACACAAACACACACACACACACATACACAGACTGCAGTTGGCCAAGATCCATTCACCTTGAGTGGCTTCCAAGTTCCTCTCATGCCAACTTCTTATGGCACCAGTTAGCTTGTTGAACTTGATGTGAGCAATGTGCTGCTCAATAAATCTGTCCTTATAGAACAAAATCTCAATGTATTTTTATTTTCCGAATATATTCCAGTATACACGAGAGGGGATAAATAAAGGCACATAACACACAGTCATAATATTGCATGTGTAAACTCGATTGTCTCGTTTGAATGCCTTGGAACTCAGAGAACGCTTGTAAAAACAACTTTATGTACGGCAGTTCCTTTGTTGTCAGACAACAGTCAACAGTGAATAGCTGACAATGAGAACTTTATGTGGAAAGATACCACACCAGAGTGCATTCAGTATGTACACAGTAATGGAGACGGAGAGCAGTAATGTATTTACATTCAAGTTTGCCACATAAAGTTTTTTATTGGCCATTAAACAACATTTCAACGTACATCCATTTCGTTATAACATTTTTATAAACAGTTGTGTTCGTGTAAAAAAAAACTCTTTAAACAAACTACTGACTCTCCCCAGAACTTGAAAAAAAGAGGTCCTGCCAGGTTTTGAGCAAAGCATGTTGATTTACCTTAGGCTTAGGAGTGTCAAGTGGAAACGCTGAAGTCCAGAACTGTTTATTTGACAGCAGGCTTTAACCATGCCTTGTCTTGACTGTGAGAACTGTTGTATTCCACATTTTTTGCCCAGAGTTGATCAACACATCTGGTTTGACTCTTAGTTGTTACTAGCTGGTCGGCAATTACACTGTAGAAGCTCGATACAATTGTTGCAAGAAACTTTAAATGAATATACAGTAGTTATGATTTGCTGTAATTCAAAAATTAATTTGTCTAGAAATAAATAAATGAATAAATCTCTCTCCCTCTCTTTCTCATGTTTATCTACAAGCAGAAACGCCACATTGCTGTTTGATGTTGTTGCCTTTCTAAATGTTGAGGGGCGCATGCTATGGGGGCCTCCAGCCCCATCCCCAGCTGTGCACCCCCCTAACCCTTACCCCCTCGATGACATGTGCTTGGCCTCTTTAACTCAGTCCACAGCTCGCGACCAAGACCACTCTCTCCCCTCAACAGCCATGAAGTGGTTTTAGAGCCTTTACTGCTTTTAAGAGGAGGGTTTAAAAATAACCCCCCAAAGACACACATGCTTCTCATTTGACTCCCGGGCCAGGAGAGATGGCAGAAGGGGGAGAGGGGGGCAAGGGTGGGCACAGAAAGGCAGAGAGAGAAGGAGAGAGAGACAGAGAGAGAGAGAGAGAGAGAGAGAGAGAGAGAGAGAGAGAGAGAGAAGGACAGACAGACAGACAGACAGACAGACAGACAGACAGACAGACAGACAGAGAGAAAGAGAGAGAGAGAGCAAAAGATGGCTGGGTTCCATTTCAAAACGTTTCCTGGTGGAGGGACACTTATTGTGACCTATTTATTTTGAGTTGTTATGATTGGACACATACCAGGGTGCTATTTACAGATTATTCCTGTCCTAAATAAGAGGGTACGCATGTGCAAAAGACCAAGAGTTCATAAGCACCACGAGTAGGGGGGAAAGAGAACGAGGCTTTTGATGGAAAAGAGCAAAGTAAAAATAGATCTGCACATCCCACATAATAGCCTCTACCAATATAGCCCACACTGAGAGGAAGATGAGGGGGGTACCCCAATGTGGCCAAATCAGAAGGACATCTTTACATAGGGTCTTCAAGGC
This sequence comes from Galaxias brevipinnis, assembly GCA_036023535.2. Lineage (NCBI taxonomy): Eukaryota > Metazoa > Chordata > Actinopteri > Galaxiiformes > Galaxiidae > Galaxias > Galaxias brevipinnis. The sequence goes on from JAVQIZ010076485.1 coordinate 22,365, forward strand.
CCCGCTTGTGCATGTGTTTCTTAAACTAAGAATAGCAAGCAAAAACAGCCGCAAAGGCCACAGTACAGTCCTGTGTTTAAAGTAAAAAAGCATGGCGTGTAGTGAAACTGCAACGGGTTGCCATTTCAGAACAGACCGTTGATGCTTCTCTGTACAATGGACCCTGATGGCTAAATGTAAAGCCCATATGGGTTTTGTCATCTGTTGGACTGTAAGTAAAACCTGACATGACCTGTCTCCAAAAGACAATTAGGCCTGCACCATGAGTCATTAATCACCTGACTTACATTCTTATCCGCTGACTAGAAATGTGACGACAGCCGATGACGTTGTGATGTGTCTCTACACCGTGCACTGACCTCTCCTGTATTGCACGAGCCACTGCCCCCGCATTTTGTCGATGCGCCCGGCTCACACACACGCCGGCCATCCATAGCTTATGGAAACGCTCGCTCTCATGTACACCATCCCTGATTTGCTAGTAGATAGCCGTGTCACAACCTTTTGAACCCCAGCCCATGACTGTAGATGACTCAGAGGTCAGGCTTGCCTCTGACGAGACTTTCCCTAGAAGCATTGAGGATGTGTAACTCATACAAAGCCAGTGTTGCTTCTATTTTTTCCAAAGTGCTAAGACAGACACAGATACATGTGATGGTCGGTGACCATGGGCAACAGGTGTGCAAAACACACACAAACACACACAAACACACAAACACACAAACACACACACACAGACACACAAACACACACATCCACACGCACTGTTGGGACATTGTGCATTGGCTCCACTGAGCACATCCCAGCGGCCATCGGTCATCATCCAAAACCCATCGGAACAGAGAGAGGGGGGGGGGGGGTCTACATCCTGGAAACCCCTTGTCAAAGTTGTGATGTAGAACCAAAGAAAAGCCAGGCACACACAGGAATAAAAGACGGATTTACTTCGAACCCAGACGCGGCGCAGCGCATGAAAAGGTTTGGAAGTGAAGTACTGCGTGCCTTCAGGAGAGGATTAACTCTTTTTGAAATATGGCGGAGTGTCCCTTCAAACGGGTTTCGGGAGGGGAAGGGGGGGAGGAGGGGGGGGGGCTCTCCGTTTCAAAGCACAGCTGAGGAGAGTGATAACTGCGCGGTGACACTTTGTTGGTTTTAAAGCCTCAGATGAATGGCTTCTTTAACATTGTGAGTCACTCTTCAAACAGAGGCACTGAACACTTACCCAATGTGTGATCCAACCAACGGTCTTTGGAGGAGGCCTCGGGGTAGGATGCTCTCTACCCCATGGGGTTCCCCCTGATCGTCAACACATACCTGCAGTGCATGGCAACCCACACAATCCCGATTCAGATATTTCTGCACATCCGTGTCGGTAGAGTTCCTACCTCCGGGCACATCTTGTTCATCTAGTGTGTAGTCTATAGTTAGAAATCAGTAATACATCATCTAAGAGTACAGTATTTCCTTGAGTCAACATCCCCAAAGTAGCTCACAATAGAAGCACTTGTTAATCAATGACTTGCAATGAGAGGGGCCCATTGTTTGAAAGAGAGAAGAAAAAAGGGTCAGCCCTCGCAGTGAAACAGGTAACACGCGTTAGCCAGCACAGCAGTGAATACGCTTGAATGCCACCACCCAGAACCTTTTCAATGTGAATTGTAGACATGTTTTTTTTATGGCCACTTCACCAGTCCATCTACAGTGGATAAGGTCTGCAGTGGCATAGCAACGTGACCTTACTGAGTAGGGTAACACACTAGCAGCAGGTTCTGGAATTAGACTCTTCCACTTGGCTGGCATCACATCAACAAAGGCAGCAGACGGTGAAACAGACAGGACATGTATGCAGCCTGTGAGAGGAAAATAACACACTTTTATAGGCCTCTGTCTTCCCAAGAACATTGTGTGCTCTTCAACAAGGAAATCTTGACATTGGATCAAGTTCATGATGTTCTATCTGTGTCAATTAGGTCACAGGAAGAAACCTGCCATCATGAGTCACCTCTGTTGAATGTCAGTCACAAAAATGTGTGCCGGCAATCACATGAATTTGGGACATGAAACGTTACTATGAGTGGCACGCTTGTGTGTGTTAGGGAGAACAAACGGACTTGGCGTTCACTCAGGTGAACCGCAGATGTGCTGCTGATTGTAGGGTTGGGCTGGGTACGGATACAGAGAGTACTGGAGGCAGACGTACAGTAAACAGCCCGCTGCTCCTCCTGCTTTGGCTGTGTCACCCCCCCCCCCCTCCGCGCCCCCCCGAGGGCACCAGAGGTGAGAGAGAGAGAGAGAGCGACACACACACACACACTAAGAGACAGGGAGAGAGAGGGCAGGATATAGAGGAGGCTAGATAAAGTGAGAGAGGGAGCGCGATAGGGTTTTTTAATCGTGATCGTCTTTATCGTAATCCGAACAGCATTGGTCGCGCTGGGATCCCCCTGGTTGGTCTCCCCCTGGTCGGTCTCCCCCTGGGCGGTCTCCCCCTGGGCGGTCTCCCTTTCTAAGACAGCACGCAGGGATTCAGTCATGTCTCCCATATGCCCATGTGTCTGGAGGCAGGGTGAGAAAAGCTGGCACGCAGAGATAAATAGATGTTGTCCTACCCTGGGGGCCTTGAGGTAACATAACATAAGACATAAACTTCTGCCAGGGAATGAAATAAAAGTACATAATCTTCTTGTCTGTCACCCCGTAATACGTTCCCCTGATGTATTACAGTGGATAAATACATACTTCAGATGAATATTGACAAAGGTAACATAGCCTCGGGCAATAACTGATCTGAGAGGAGAGGAGAGGAGAGGAGGGGAGAGGAGAGGAGAGGACAAGAGAGGAGAGGAGATGTAATAATTCAGCAGATCAGGTCTGTAGATCTAAAAATGTAATTGAAACTGAAATTGAACATGTTTGTCTATGGAATGCTCCATGGTGCTAGGAATCCTCACAGTCCACAACCCGACGTTGGCACATCTTAGCCCTGTTGCTTGCATGCTCTCTCAGTCCTCTACCAGATGCTGGAGTTTGCAGACAGCCAAACCAAATCCCCTTTTAACTTGGCCCTTGTGGTTTGCATGTTTTGCTTGCACAGCCCCCATGAAACCACACCTGTAAAGTGGGCCAGAACTCTGCACAGTGCACATGCATAAATATATTTGCATGTATAAAGCTGCCTCCTTTTATAGGGCAAGCTAATATTACTATCAGTCAAAGGACCCAAATGCCGGTATGGATTGAAATGTCACTATAAAATGGCTGCAGCTGCCCTTTCTCAACCTCATGTGTACAATTAGTTGTCTCAGTAAAGAATTTTTTGTTGTGTGGTGTTTTGCTCTGTTCTTCTTTCTCTCTCTCTCTCTCTCTCTCTCTCTCTCTCTCTCTCTCTCTATCGCTCCCTATTTTTCTCCATATTTTCTATTTTCATGTTTTTTACACACTCCCCCTGATCCCCTCCCAGACTCTCTTTCTTTCTTTCTTTCCCTTTTCTTTTCCCTGTCTTTAATTTGGTTGCCGTGTCTTTAGGTCTATGGTAATGCAGCACATGTTGTCTGTCCCAGCAGGGCACTGTAAGTACCCAGAGGGCCGAGGGATGGAAAACACATATGCAGTGCAGCAGGACTGCGGGACATGTTGATGTGATCGCATAAATAAAATCACTGAGGTATTACACATATTTCCTTTGGCACACGTGCATACAGCAAGTACAGACAGACACACTCACACACGCAAAGCCATTTTGCATACACAAGCCTCTGAAAAGTCTGGAACATGGTGTACACCATAGGTTCTCTGTGTTTTTCTGTACGTGCGTGTGTGGGTACATTGTCAAGCCACCGACAGTGCGTCCAGTGATGCCACACTCGCTGTTATACAGTTGTGAAATGAAGTAGGGGAGATGGCTGTGGTGATTTTCCCTTGTTGTAGCCTTTCCAAATCTTTGCCCTCAGGGGGGGGGGGGGGGGGGGGGGGGGGGGGGGGGGGG
>JAVQIZ010076503.1:0-28844 GCA_036023535.2 Galaxias brevipinnis
ATTATGATGAAGAGGCACTACCGATCTAGCGGCAATAAGCCCCCTTGTCAACAAACAGGGTTTGGACCGCAGTCCGCTTGTGCTGCAGGGGTAGGTTCTACGCGCTAAGGCGGTCAGTCCAATAACTGCGATGCATCACATCGCATTTGCGCAGGGAAATGCATTTCTAGTTTCGAGGTTGGTCGCTGGCCAGAGAACTGTACTCACGTTGTCGTTAAATGTTTTCTTTTTACGTTTCCGCCTTGGATACTATTGCTGCATTTCAATATTAGTTTCACTTCTCCTCATTCACTTTCCCTCAGCCCTTATATCCTTGGTATGATGTAACAGCACACGTCGCACGGAGGCCAGAGGGTAAGTGAGCGGGGCAATTCAATGGAACGCATCTGCCCTTGTACACTTTCAGCCCAAACTGTGCTGCTGTGCTTCTGTTTACAAATCATCGGAAATACATGTAGGCCTACCCTTGTACACTTTCAGCCCAAACTGTGCTGCAGTGCTGCTGTGCTTCTATTTACAAAACATCGGAAATACAGGTCTAAGCAATTAAGTAAGTAAAGTTTATTTGTACAGCGCTTTTCACAGACATAAATTACAAAGAGACGACTCGCCACATGCACAGATCTAAGCCGCGGCAAAAGTGTAGCAAAAGTTACGTGCAAAAATACATCCAATTGAGGGGCCTTGTTGGACAGACAAGGGTAGGTGACATAGGTGCAGAAGACCAGGAGAGGTTGAGGGATCTCTGGGAGGCCAGGACTGCTGAAATGAACGTATGCATGTTTTTATTTTTTGGGCAAATGCAGCACCAGTAGTAAATTACCAAACTTGGTATTCAAGAGCGTTTTTATCTTTTCTTTACAGGCAAATGTGCATGCTCTGTCCAGGGAACAGAAGGACCATCTCCTAGATATGGTTATAGAAAGACTACCTGTGCTGCGTTTCAATAGTAGTTCCACTTCCCCTCATTCACTTACCCTCAGCCCTTAGTATGACGTAACAGCATGTGTTGCACCGAGGCCACTTGGAGAACAAAGGGAAAGTGGTCTAGGGATTTAAATGGAACAAACCTGCCCTCGTACACTTTAAGCGCAAACTGTCAGTTGTAGGCTTGGCGCTATAGTGATTTTTACAAATTATCGGAAATACCTAACTCGTTTGAATTAGGCTTGTTCAATCAGTCAATCAGCTGTGTCAGTTTCTAATAAATTAAAATGAATATTCTTTTCTGTTTGTGATATTTATCCTGATTATCCTAACTATTATTGCTAGGTTTATGATACCTTCCTCTATATTCTCCTTCGGTGGTGAGCAACTGGAGTTTTATGTGCATTACTGCTACCTAACCATTGATGTATTCTCTTGCACCAAACGCACAACAACAATGCATTGTTGGAGATATACACCTCTGGAGTGACAATCGTTGTTCACTCGCTCCCTTGGCCCTCCAAGGGTCGATCTCACCAAGTTCACTTCAGATTTTCAGACTAATGGAATGACACTTTACTTAAGATGGCGGCGGGGATTCCCCCGAGGGCAAGTGCCGAGATTGAAGTCAACGAGGGCATGTTGAACGGCTATTGAAACGCAGCAATAGACTAATGTTAGGTGTCCAGGCATTCACGGAGGAAAGCCCTGGCCCACATATTCCAAACCAAGGACGATCTCAGTGGTGCACCTGCATAAACCTCAAGGAAACGTTAACTGACATGAAAAGAGGGCTGAAACCTGTGTAAGCAAAATCGCAAACATGGACTTGGACTTGCATACATGGACTTGTGTACTAGATTTGGAGGTCCTACAACTGACCCATGCTGACTGGAATTAAATGTTTGCTATCGACAATGACCAAGAACCAGGGGTCGAACAACGCCAGCACAGGCACACGGCATACAGGCTGTTTGTACTGTGGCAGTATAGTCGCCTAGGCCACGGCAATAGAGGGATAATTCCAAGCTGCTGTGTCTGGAGGATCCAGGACAGATTTCCTGATCAAGTGGGTCAATACACTGGATTCACTGTTCGCCGCTTTACGTAACACATATATACAGTACCAGTCAAAAGTTTGGACACACTATCCCATTCACTTCAATGGGAAAGTGTGTCCAAACTTTTGACTGGTACTGTACATTAAGTTATTCTGACTTGTAGTGTTTGTAGTGTTTCAGCGATTCATTTATCTTATTATTCTTGTTGTAAGTAGAACATGTTTGTCCTCAATACAAAAAACCTGTGTGGTGCATCTAATGCTGATCTTGGCGAGTTGCAGGGTATTCTCTGGGAGTCCGTAGAACTCACGAAAGATTCTTATGTCATGGCCAAGAAAGTTGGCAAGCTGGCCCGTCTTTGATGTTCAGCACTATTGAAAGGGTTGCCGCATGCCTTCTCAGTCTGGTAGATGTCAGTGACTTGGGACGCTTTACACCACACACCTTTGCAAAGCTACGGGTGCAGTCTAAACCTCAGAAACGTGTCCTATAGCTTCTGGTCTTGCAAACACATAACCATTTTCTTTTACAACCCTCAAGATTCTGCCTAACAAGCAGTTCTTATGCGAACAGCATTTTTGGAGTACGAAGAATTGAAAACAGGTGACCACATTTTCCCCTGATGACAATCCTTGAGAAGTGTCTGCAGAACTTTGTCTCTACTTCAGAGAGCTCACAGTCCTCATCCTCATGCGGATCAGAAGTTTCTCTATGTAAATCCAGAAAAGGGCATGCTTGCCCCCTCTCCTTTCCTGCGCTGGTTAAAGAGAACCATCTGGGTCAGACACACCTTTGCTAGCTCTTTCCAGACTTTTTTGGAGAGTGACTTTCAGAGTGAATTGTTCTGAGATAGACATGCCGCTTGACTGAGACAGACATGCCGTTTTTGGACGTCTTCGATAAAGGGCATGATTGTTAACACGTCCCACTTTGCTTCCCTGATGGTCATCAACGGTATGGCTGAGATCATTTGTCACGAAAGGCACATTCTATCTTGTTTGTGACCTGTACTTCCCTCTCACTCTTTCCTTATGTCTGAACAGCTCTGGCCGGACCCCGGCTATGACGCTCAAGTCTGGCCTGCCTACGTACACATATCTCTTCATGCTATGGCTAGGACACAAACCTAGATTCCAGTATCTCTGAAAGGCACGTACTATCTCTTTCATGACCGGGTCTTCACTCTGACCCTTCCCCCACATTGGAACAACAGCTTAGGCTTGAACATCCGTGAGGATGCCAAAATCTTCCTTACACATTCCCCATAGACATCTTGAACTTCACTGGCATTTCCCACAAGCTCTTTGATGTTTGAGACAAAACTCTGAGATTTTAAGTTTGCTTACTTTAACCAGAGCGTTCTCAACGTTCCTACTTCAACGTGGCCTGATAAGCTGTCGCGCAAGGAAGAAGCCCCTACTTCAAGACCAACATAAAAAAGCCAGAATGAAGTTTACAGCTGATCACCAGGATGAAGACTTAGCCTTTTGGAGGAGTGTTCTCTGGTCAGATGAAACAAAAATTAAACAGTTTGGCCATGATGATCAGCGCTATGTATGGAGGAAAAAGGGTAAGGCTTTTAATCCGAAGAGCACCATCCCAATTGTGAATCACGGGGGTGGCAGCATTATGTTGTGGGGGTGTTTTGCTGGAAAAGGGACTGGTGCACTTCAGAAAATAGATGACATCACGAGGAAGGAGGATTATCTAGAAATACTTAAAGCAACACCTCAAGACATCAGCTAGAAAGTTAAAACTTGGTCACAACTGGGTCTTCCAGCAGGACAATTATCCTAAGCATACCTCCAAAGTTGTAACGAAATAGCTTGAAGACAACAAAGTGAAAGTATTGGAGTGGCCAGCACAAAGCCCTGACCTGAATCACATAGAAAATTTGTGGACTGAACTGAAAATGAGTGTCCGAGCAAGGAGACCCACAAACCTGACTGAGTTATACCAGTTCTGTCAGGAGGAATAGGCAAAAACTAAAAAAGAAAGTATTGTAAGAAGCTTGTGGAAGGCCACCCCAAGCATTTGATTCAAGTAAAGCAATTAAAAGGCAATGCCACCAAATACTAACAAAGTGTATGTAATCTTTTGATTCTGTATGTACACTCTTGAATTGTGGTATAGTGAAATAAATGTCTCTAATTTATATTATATTTAATGACCTCTGATGTGAACACAGTAGATGCCCTAATTGACTTGCCAAAAGAAATGTATGGTAACATGAAATGTGTGGAGTTGTGAAAAACTGAGTTTGAATATATTTGGCCCAGGTGTATGTAAACTTTTGGCCTCAACTGTAATATATTGAAAATACATTGAAACAAAATTAAACTAAGATAATACGAGGGACTCTTTGTTTTACGTAGAAAATCCATACATTTGTAGTTTTCTTTATTTACTTGTGAAATTCGCCACCATCTTGCCAGTTATTCGCAAGGCTTTCTGGGACAATTCTTATAAAACTCGGTTTCAAGTGTGCCTCTGGAAATCTTCGTTTTCGAGGGCTATGTAGCCCTTAATCCTAGCACTTAACCCTACATTACCGGAGAATTGGGAACACCTATCCCTACGTGTTAACGTGCCAAATGGAGGGCTAGGGCTAAGTGTTAGGGCCAAGGGATATATTAGGATTGGGCAAAAGTCTCACTTCACTCGCAGGTGTTCCTCTTTGGGGGTAGAAACATTTGAGGGGCTTTGTAGCCTGGTCGTGTTAGAACAGTTGACTGTTGCTGAAGCATACTGCGACCTATATCACTGATCATAAGGTTACTACCCCTGGTGAGGCAGCTGTGTTGGCTGATGAGTTTGTGTTAACTCGTAGGGGCAGGTGGGGAAGCACCACGATAGGGAGGGGGCTGGTTGGGAGGATGTCTCATTCGGGAAGCGCATTGGGACTATAATCTAAGGCTGAGCGGGGGGCACATTACGATCCATCTAAGCGGTGTCATTAACGTCAAGAGGTAGGACACTGGAATAAGTACTGTCGGGTTTTTAAGTATGACGAAGAGTTTAACAAGTTTTGCGTTAAGCATGATGTGTGTTCCGTTCCAGTTTGTTTGGTGTCTCAGGCTGACACATTCTGGTACAACTCGGAAAAGGATGTAGTGCAGGTTATGCACGTTCATTTCTCAGGGTCTGCCATCTAGATGTTCTCTTTTACAGGCACTTTACAGGGTCAGCATTTGCAGATGGGGAGATGCAGGACGACGGCTTTGTTAATGCATGGGGTCGCCTTATGGGTGCAACAAGGAAGAAATTGTGCACTTATTCTCAGGGTTAGATATCGTGCCAAATGGGATAACATGGCAGGTGGACTGTCGTGGTGCACAGTAGCTTTTGTGCAGTTTGCTTCACATGATATAGCTGAAACATAAGGAATGGATGGGGCACAGGCATATAGAGATTTTTTAAGAGTATGCGTGCTGAGGTCTGCACATGCTACAAATCCCCAAAGCAAGGACATGGGCAGAGTTGCAAAGAAAAAGCCATACCTGACACTGGCCAATAAAAGCGGAGATTAAAATGGGCAACAGAACACAGACATTGAACAGAGGAATATTGCAAAAAAAGTGTTATGGACAGATTGTTCTAAGTTTAGGTTGTTTGAATCACACAGAAGAACATTTGTGAGACACAGAAAAAATTAAGAGATACTGGATGAGCACTTGATGCTTGATTTGTGATAAAATTGTCTGACCGACAAATTGGTCAGGTTCTAAACCTGACTTTCTTTTCTTTGATTTACTGTTCTATTGGTATGTTTATGCAGAACAGATTGTTGCCTGTTGTGAGCAATTCTATTTCTACCTCATCTTTTTACCTTGCTGTGCCTTACTGGATAATCTCCAGTTGCAGGACTACAGATTTAACCGCAAAATAATTGGGGCCAGGTTGTTGCTGAAAACCTGGTCTGCTCAATGGCGAGCAGGTGCGAGTGCTGAGAATGTGAAAATTGGGCTTTAGTACAGTGGTACAACGCAAAGAAAAAGCATCTGGTTAACCTGACTAAGCAGGCCTGCAGATTTACTGTTGAACCTCGATCACTTGGTTTACAAGCACAAGTGAAAGAGTATACACTGCATTTTGCCTACCCTTTTTTTTTTATGTAGAAGGCATCCCCATTACACAATGCAACAGTGTAGTGGGGATGCATTCTATAACAAAAGTGTAGGCAAAGTGCACTGTAATCTTTCGCCTGTGCTTGTAGTGCGCACTTCAGCTACAACAGCAGCTAGCAACCTTGTCGAAGTGTCTGTTGATGGAAAGCCAGTAATGCTGAAGCCAGGAACAACGGTATTTCAGGTAACGTGAATTTAACCTGCCATGATATGTTATTCTATGTGGCTAGCTGTTGCCAACCTGTTAATTGATGGATTTGTTGGATCTTTTCTGGAATTAGGCATGTGATGAGGTGGAAGTGCTGATTTCTTGTTTCTGCTTTGAGTAGCAGGGAACTGTCGCATGTGTTTTGTGGAGTTAGAGAAAGTTCCTAAGGTATGTGTTTGTTTTGGTTCTTGTTTTAAAGGAGAATGTATTCATGCAATTTATTTATCTGTCTAGACGCATTGGTCTAGCCTATAGGCGTAGGTATGCGTGTTTCTTTGATGTGACTTATGTGAGGTACAATATAGCATCCTGAAACAGTCAATCATAAATAAGATATGTATTTTTCCAGATGGGGGCAGCATGTGTTATGCCAGTCATGGAAGGTTGGAACATTCTAATGAACTTTGACAAGACAAAGGCCAGGCAGGGTTAGTGTAGCCCAGTATGATACATGTAGCATCAAATATAAAAAAATAAAATTTAAATTTGGATATGATATTTATTTATTTTGTGATCATTTTGTCAATACATGCTGTAGTGGCTATAACTTATTTACCTCATTATGTTTAACTGCTATGAAACCTATACATTGGTTGTGAAGGAGTGGTGGAATTAGAGGAGCCAAAAGAGGAGAGTGTTACCTACAGGTAAACATGATTGCAACAATTTACAGATTGGCACTTATGTGGAGAAGATATGCATCAGTCAGAGTTGTCAGGGAATGTGAATTGTATATGTCCTGTATGGGCCTTGACTTAAAAGCCAAACGCCTTCACTGCTCGCCCCTGGGAAACCAGGTTTTGTGGGCACCACTCAACACACAAAGTGGACCTTTGGACAACATCCTACAATGATGTCTGCTGAAAATTAGATTGACGGTAATGTTAGTGCACCATCACTTTTGTTCACAACAGGAAGACTGAGTCCACTGATGTCATTGATGCTGTGGGCAGAAACTTTGTCATTACCAACCGAGGTGGTGAGAGTCTTGCCTCATCTAAATGAGGATGCCAATGAGGAGTATAGATCCGATAAAATTAGGCAAACCTGCACTATACAAAAATAATTATATATACAGTATGTTATATGTTCAAATGACCTACTGAACACTGGCATTACTGCCATCGAAGAAGCTGACCTACTGCTCCTAGTTGGCACCATTCCACTATTTTAGGCACTGCTCTTTAATGAACGCATCTACAAAAGGAACTTGAATAGAGCTGACGGTTGATGGGCTTTCAGATTTTCTAGCCTTTAAATTTGCATGTAATTACTGTCATTCATACAGCGCCTCTTTTGGGTCAAGATTTACAACCTCTGTCTCTTAGGAAACTAAAAATCTTAGAGGTGTGGCGACTGCAATAAGCAGTATTTCATAAATGCCACTCGTTTGTGTTACAGCTGGCTTTACAACGAGTTGCTGGTAGTCCTAGTTGGACAGGGGTTGGATCTGAGTTACACATGACTATTTAGGGGAGTCTGCTAAAGTACTACAGGACATTGCGGCTGCGACTCATCCATTTTCCAAGGAAATACTATATATTTATATGTGAACCTGAGTGTGTTTAGGCTCAGACACATTGAAAGCACTGTGTTATTATTTTTGATCCCTTCTCTCACAGGTTGTGGCTAATGCTAAACGCCCAGTTGTGATGTTTGGGAGTGGTTCCCTGCAGAGATAGGATGGAGCTGCTTTGCTGGCTGCTGCGTCTAGCATTGCTCCAAACGCTCTGGTCACCAGTGGCCTACTCTACAGGACCAAACCAATGATGGTTTTTGAGAGTAAGATGTAAAAAGTCCTGGCATCATTCTTGCATATGTGGTACTGTTGTTAAACCACGCCAAGCTATTTACTGTATTTTCAAATGTATTATTATTCCCATGGAACACAGAACTTACAGATGTCTCAGAACTCATGGTTGGATGGGCCATTGGGCAAATAATAAATATTATTGTCTGGTGTTCATTTATGAAATAATCTTGTAGAAACTACTACCACATGTTACTGCTGAAAATGATCGCATGGAGTGCATTCAAATCTAAAAAGCTGTTGTGTGTTCTGTGCATCAAATTTTAATTACATTCCATGGATTCTTAGATTGAATTCTGTAGTTTATTTTGATTCTTTTTGAAAACGTTAACCCAAAAATGGCACAATTCTTTTTAAATAGAATATATAATTATTTATTAAATACAAAACATTGTACGTTGTTTGTGTTCCATTATGGCGTTGGGTGCCCAAAAGCAAGTGAGATTTATCTCTATTATCCCTCAGAAGGTACAGGTGGAGAAATTAAAGTTTTCTTCTCCTATGTGTTTTGTTGTCTCTGCATGATCACAGGTCAAGTGGCTGCATTGGATCTTGGGTACAAGCCAGGGCTCAAGGCTATTAGAAATAACCCACCGAAGGTTATGTTCCTGCTTGGGGCTGATGCTGGTTGTATCCTCTGCCAAGAACTGCCTAAGGACAGCATTATCATTTATCAGGCTTAGCATTTCACTTATACAACAACTACCTTTTATTTTGCAGTACTAAAGTACACGGCTTTAATACAGGGGTCCTTATAGTCAGAGTATACTTATAGCAAAAAACAAACAACTTCATCAATAACCAGCTACTTGCTTCATACACTTGCTTTAGGGGGATACATTAGAGCAAACACAGCTAATGATTATAGGCATATTCATAGAAATGTTTCAAGCAACAGGCCACTCTGTCAGACTTACTTGAAGTTAAGTAATTTCCTGGCTATTCTACCTCTACACCCTGCAAATTGTATTACATGTAGTGATGGTGACTCAAAGTTGTGCTTCTGTGCGTCATGAGTGTGTAGAAAGTGTAAGAGGTATTGGCTCATTTGTATGCTATTTATTCATTTAAATCAATATATTAGTAGTGTATTTTATCTAGTGAAATATGTGCTATTGAATATGTTGGAAAGATGTAATAGTTTTAAGTGTTTGTTCTGAAGTCCTGTACTTTTAGCGGTGTGCTTAAAAATGTAAGAAGAAATTGTCCATGAAATAGTTCTTACAAGTCTCTCGGGGTGAGCGCAAACAACTACTTGGAAAGTGATAAAATAGTTTTTATTGGTTCCGTTAAGGACAGTCTGCCTGTTGGCGTTTACATTTCTATGTGCTGCTTGCTGTAACGCTTGATGACTTGTTCACTCAATTAAAAAAGAGTAATTTGAGTGGCAAAAATCCTCTCAACACAAGTCGCTTTTGCTATTGATTCCCACCAGTTCTACCAAAATTAACATGGAGTAAAGAAATAAATCCAAAGAACTGTCTGAGAAGTCCAGACACAAGATTGTAGGGTCTTATCTTTAGATATCCTGATGTCTCTTTTTTAACATTGCATAATGTTATTAGTAAGTTTAAGACCTATACAGTAAGGCACATAGCCAGAATATATTGAGGTATTAGAAGAAAATGCAAGGCAATGACTATAAAAATTGCTCTAAAGCCCCCGTACTAATCATTTAGAGCTTCCCAGACAATGGCACAAAGTGTGTGAAAGCAGTAGGCATACATTTGCTATTTTTATGTTTTCCAGTGTGAATTATGTAAAAAAAAATTTGTAGGCCTTAAAGATCTTAAGCTCAATAGAAATTAAATTGTACACTGTCGATAATGTATAATACAAGAATATAATGTTGTATAATGTATAATGTTTTTTCAACTAACCTGAATTCACTTTGCTTAAAAAAAAAGAAACTGCCTAGTTTTAAAATGGTTGTTTTTGTTTTTGGTTGTTGCTCTCAGAAACTAGAAATTAACATACTGTGGAATGATACGCTCAACTTCTATAGTGAGTCTGATTGACACGGGCTACATCAGCAACAGTCAGTGTTGCAGGGGGCTGATAACTGATTCATAGAGAGAAGATGATAGCGATGGTCCAGGTCGACTTTATATGTAACTCTTATTCGAGAGCTACAACCCAAAAACGATGCCTGTTATTCCGATGGGAAGGTTCCCTGCGATGTAACTTTGTAAACGGACATGTCATGGCCCTGACTAGATATATATTAACATTTTCTTTACCGATTTTGCTAATACAAAGTTGAATTTCCAATATGGTAGGAGAGGTTGTTGTTTTTCAGTGGACTGTTGTCATGTCCCCGCAGTGCCTGTAGTGGTGCTGTGAGGTGTCTGCTGTGGACTCAACTAAAATCCTCAGCAACCTCCCTACTGCTAATATTTGCCCTGGATAAGCTACATTTACAAGCACCACTATTTTAAGTTCTATTGAATTTGATCAAGATCAATGTTAGTATCCTAAAATATCGAATATCGATGCACAAATAGCTAAGCTGATTCTAGTAGACATTTCGGCCGTCTATCCGGAGCGAATACCGTAAACAGCCCATACCAATTGAAGGTAAGCGAAGCCGTTTTACAGCCCCGATCTCAATTTTTGGATATGCCCGTTTCCTACAGACTACAGTCGGTCGCATTGACTACTTGATGCCCAGGAATATATGCATAACAGGCCCACTTGTAGTTGCACGTTATTTATATTACTATTATAACGTTAACCACCTTTAGTCAACATATTAAAAGAAAACATTTAATTTTGACACGTGCATCCATAATTTAACTTGATAGTTGCTTTGTTATTGTAGCTTTCGTATTTGTTCTATAATTGTGTCTTGCTAGCTAGTTAGCTATTAGCGAAGGGAGTAGATAATTAGAAGGCTGCATTCGAAGGCCTTCCTCAAATAGGCCTTATTTGAAGGCCTTTTGTTTGGTACTGGCTAACTATATTAGTCACCAATGGGGTCATCTTTGAATTTGGTACAATGTTATTATTTTTGTCAAATACAATCTTATTTCTATGTTTTTTAATAACATGAAATTCCACATCATAATCCAAAACATTTATATTGAACTATTTGATGATGCTTCCGTTTCCTGGCTAACGTTAGCTAGCAGTTTACTACTAGTACTGACTCACAACGTTACCGCCTACCTCTACTCAGTCTAGGTTAGCTACTTTTGTGTTTTTAGCATTGATTGCTAGCTTCCGATCTCAATTGCTTGCTAGTAATGAAAGGTGCATTTGCTAGGTTGTGCACTTTTTTTCTCCATTACCCAGTTGCATTTTATTTAGAATAGTAACGTTATAAACGTTGCCAAACTTGAAAATAGATTGCCTTACTGACAAAAGTGTAGCTATCTAGTTAATGTAAGGTTATTCGCTAGCTAGCCAGCTGGGTACTAGTAGTGCACGTTTGCAAGCGACACAGTTAACTCCTTGTATTGAGTAGCTTTATGTAGTGGTTTGTATTTAACGTTGCCCTACTTGTGTAACAACACAGAGCTAACGCTCTAACTAACTCCTATGGCACATATTTTCCCGTAAAGATTGCCAACTAACAGGAATTAAACAGTGTGTTAGCGTTAGGTAGCGTATGTCCAAAGTGGTTAGAGAGCTACTTTTAAAAAAAATAAGAAATCGGTATTTGATCCAAGACCTGGTATTCTTCAGTAGACACTAAGGTATTTTCAACAAATTCCGACATATTATATACTATGCTTTTGATAAAACAAATGGACTGTGAAGTGTGAGGTGAATCCGGTCACTTGCGATCTAGAACCTAGACAAGCAGCAAAACTAGCAGTCATGGTATTTTGCCAATAACATTGTGTATGGGTACATCAGTGAATACTTGTTTCAGTTCCAATTCATCAGAACTCCTGAGTCCCAAGCAATCCATCATGTGGTTGGATATTTTAATGTAGAGCCGTAAATATTAGGCTATTTTCTTTCTGGACTTTCTGTTTGTGGAATGTGTTGTTTGAATGCATGCAGGGTACCTCCCTCTTTGAGTAGTGTTTGGTATGTAAATTTTCATGGTTACACCATGCTTTCTCCTATCAGCTGATGTTCTCAAGGACAAGAGTCACGTGATGTATGAGGGCAAACACATACACTTCTCGGAGGTGGACAATAAGCCATTGTGCTCATACAGCCCTAAGCTGTGCAAGCAGCGCAGACTAAATGGCTATGCTTTCTGTATCCGTCATGTCCTGGAAGATAAAACTGCCCCCTTCAAGCAATGTGAATATGTGGCCAAGTACAACAGCCAACGATGTACCAACCCCATCCCAAAGTCTGAGGACCGCAGGTAAGTCACCTTTGGCTGTGTGCTTTCATGCTTTACACTGTAACACAGTGTTTCTGGTAGACGACTCTCTTTCTGCTGTGTATTATCATTGTAAAGATGTTTTGTCCCCCCCACAGATACTGTAACAGCCACCTGCAAGTTCTTGGTTTCATCCCTAAGAAGGAACGTAAGAAGAAACATGATGCGCTAGAGGAAATGCGCTCAAGGCCCCACCTGGAGTCGGTGGCCCTCAACATTACTGTGCCCTCGCTGGCTCTTAAAACACCCAACGGTTTGGATGAGCTGCCTCCCTCCCCTCCCTGTAGCCGCTTATTGTCCCTTCCAGATGGGGAGCTCCTAGACCCCTTTGCCTTCTATGAGGATGACACAGACGGGGAGGAGGGTCCTCCTCGGAAAGGCTCCACCGTGAAGAAGAAACTGCAGAATCGCCTGGCGTCAAACCCGAAGTTCCAGATCCACCATGACAATGACCTCCTTCAGCCACCTCCAGAGCACTTTAGTCCCTCCCCGCTCCCCCGGGTCCACTCGGCCTCCCCTCTTCACGCTCACCTCCCTCGTCAGCCGCCAGGACTTCTCCAGCCTCCGCAGCACATCACCCTGCCCTCTTCCTTTGTGCACCCGGGACAGCAGCAGGGCTTATTATGCAATCCAGCACCACCTCACACACCCACCTATCGGTCCCCTGGGCTGCCCCCCAACTCTGAACCCAGCCCAGCCCCACAGCACTCAGGCCCCTTCCTGGGCAGGAAAGTCACCTTCCCTGCCACCTCACTGGCATCCAGCAGCAGGGACATTGCCGGTGCTCAGCGCCACGTGGTGACCATGAGGCCTGCTGTGTTGACCCCGCCTTCGGCATGCCTGGCCAGGTTACAGCATCTGGTGCAGCTCTGCTCAAAGAAGCACCAAGAGCACGGAGACCTCTTCCCTCATTTAGGTGACTCACACAAATATAGCCATCATCAAGTTTAAAGTAAAATGTCCTTTGTTTTTTTGAAAGCTCTTATAAAGTATTATGATGATTGTCATGATGATGATGAGCTCTCTTTAGGAGGATGCTGCAGAGCCGCCAGGGTTGTGCTAACCGTTTATTCTTTCAGGTTTGGACTGGTCAGAGGACAGCGCAGAGGAGGATGAGGAGGAGGAGTCAGAACGAGTACCCCCATATCAGCCCTCCTGGATACCACAGGAAGGCCACCAGTCAGATGGGTACGTAGGAACCCTACCAACAAAGGAACAGACGCACAATTCTCTACATGCATCCTAGGTGATCCTGTTGATTTTCCTCCTCAGTAGGTCAACAGAAGAGGTTGGCTCCCTGCGGAGGACGCGGCTAGCTCGGCTCTGCTCCTACCTCCAGGAGAAGTACAAGCACATGTGCCGGCAGGAGAGGGCGATCATGCGCCAGAAGAGATACCGCTATGCCTTCCGCAAAGCCCTACTGCACGCTGCTAGTAAAGATCCAGACTGTGCCGCCGAACTGATCCAGGAGCTGCGGAACATCTCCCGGACCTCTTCAAGGTATCCTGGGCACAAAGGGACTTCAGATATGCGTCATTCCCTGCCAGCTTAAGTTCAAGCAAACTACATAGGCTGTGTCCATTTAGAAAATGAGCATGTGATAGTGTTGCCAACTCAGGTGAGCACAAGTTCACAATGCAGTGTCCTATCATAGTGGACATCAAGGATAATGTCATAACGCCACAGCTTTTGTTGTTGTAATGTTCAGTGCCTATGGAATGTTGTTGATACGGTTGGATTGCGCTCACCGATTGGGTTTTCTCTCTCTCTCTCTCGCTCTGTTTCTCTCACACCAGTTTGGGGCCAGCTAGGCAGCAGACCACCGAGACAGGAATTTGCATTGGCAGCACCAAGGGCCAGTCCTGCAGTAACCAAGCTCTGCCCTTCACCCGACACTGCTTCCAGCGTATCCTTCACAACACCCCACAACACACAACACCCAACTGTTGGGGCAATTGCATTGTTTGTCTCCACATAAGTACTTTTTTTTTTTAATCTCCAAAACCTTTTTTTAGCCTTCCTGTTTATTTTGAGCATTTCTGAGTTTTCCTTTGATGTTGTGTTGTCAACCTTTGTCGCTCCCTTGTCATCTTTGTTGCTGTGCCTCCTTGATAATTTGTTACAGACATCCTGTTGAATCGCTCTCAGCAGCTCTTCTCCAGTTGCACTGCCAAATTTGCCGATGGCCAACAATGCTCTATCCCAGTGTTTGACATCACGCACCAAACACCGCTCTGCGAAGAGCATGCCAAAAAGATGGTCTGTTTACTAAGCATTTAAAAATTATAATTGTGTGTCTATCTAGGCTGTTGCTACTTCTATCTGTATGTTTGGCTAATGTATTTCTCGTTGCGTAAAGGACAACTTCCTGCGTGGGGATGGTAACCGTAGAGTCCAACACCACCACCAGCAACAGCAGCAGCGCAAGCCACGTAAAAAGACCAAACCCCCGGCCCTCACCAAGAAACACAAAAAGAAGAGGAGGAGAGGGCCGCGAAGACCCCAGAAACCCATACCCCCAGCTCTGCCCCAGGGCAACCTGGGAATGCCTTCTTCCAGCCTTACCATGCCCTCACACGCTAGCATCAGGTGGGAGCCCAGGGGTCCCCCTCCTTTATCAGATGTTGACACTTAAAAAGTGCTGGGTTGTTAGCCAAATGGCAAAAAGAGAAATCGGCCTCTAAGGCCCAGAGCTGGTTGTTGGTTCTCACAAAGTAATTTGTATTTTCCTCTTTATGGGATAGGAGCCCCTCTACCCCAGACCTGAGTACAGATGAACTTCCCGATGACATTACCAATGACATGGCAGACATTCCAAATGACCTGGAACTGAACCAGGAGGACTTTTCTGACGTGTTGCCACGGCTACCTGATGACCTGCAGGACTTTGATCTGTTTGAAGGTATCTAATCACAGTACACACTAAAGAAAAACTACACCTATCTGTAAGCCTAATACATTTTAAAAAAATGTATGCATGGTAAATCTGTAGTGCAAATGTATGTTGAGAATTTGTGTTCTGAATCAGTGTTACTAAGTTATATTCTAGCTACTTATACATCAGAAATGCCTAGGGATGTCACAAAAACCGATAGGTCAATGCCAAAATAAAAAAAAACTCGACGGTACTCGTTTTCCGTAGTACCGGGGCTGCAATTAAAAAATATGGTATGTAAGCGAACAAAAACCAGCAAAAAGACGTCGCTTTGGTTGTTTGTTCGTGGGGTGCTGCGCAGCCATATTTTTCGAGCTAAATTATCCATTAAAAAAAGACCTACCAAGTAACCCGTGTTGTTTTGACTCAATTCATAATGTGTTTGGCTCCTCTTCTGTAAGATACCGCAACCTTAAATCATAAACAAACAAGTATAGAGGCCTATACAATCACAGCCTTGGCGAACACGCGAGAAAAAGAAACTAAACAAACCGGAAAGGTTCGCTTTCTCTTGACGTATGCTGGGTCCTGCCCTGTATGAGAAAGTGAACTTTTCCTGAGTTAGCTGTAATAGTTCACACCCCAATGCAGCATGGGAAAATTTGACTCTCCTTGTGATCTCGGTTGGACGTGTTATAAATGTGTGCGTATATGTTTATTTTTATTGTTATATAAATAGGCCTAGGCCTGTGGATTATTTCCAGGTTTTTCATGTTTTGGCCAGATTGCCCTACTGCAATTGAAATCATTAAAAGTTTATTGTTTTTAATTAAAAACAGTATAGTTTAAAATACGATTTACAATACTTAAGGCCTACCGCTGTTCTTTTTTTTTATGTTAATAGTTGTTTTAAAGAAGTTGCCTTCTTTTTTGCTTGAAGGCTACACGTTTGTTATTGTAATGTTTTTAAAAAAGGAGTTTATATTTAAGTACATGGAATTTATTGTTTCGTATTTTGCCATGGTTTCGAATTCGGTATCGAGAATCATGGAATTTCACTGGTATTGGTATCGACTACTAAATTTCCGTTATTGTGACATCCCTAGAAATGCCACATGTTTAATCATCAAGTGGTGAAGCGATTATTTACTTGTTTGGGGTACCTATAAGTGGGGATGTCTGGGATTTGGACATGACGTGTGTGTGTGTGCTTGCACGTATCTGCAGGTAAGAATGGGGAGCTTCTTCCCACCACAGAAGAGGCTGAAGAGCTGGTGCGGGCTCTTCAGGCCATGGGCTCCTACCCTGACTCACTGGTGTGCCTGAGCTCCATGGGGGAGCTGGCCCCAGCTGACGGTGTGGACCACAGAGCCTTGGCTGTGTTCCCTGGGCCTGGGGTCCAGCCGGGGGGCATGGGAGACCTGCTCAACGGCCGCATGCCCCCAGAGAACTACTCCAGCCTGGAGCTGGAGGACAACCTGCTGCAGTCGGCCGGGGCCCACTTCCCCCCCTCGCAAACGTCTCAGCCCCCCGGGCGGCCTCCAGCCTCTGGCACAGGTCTGACCACCTCGGCCTCCACCGCAACAACCTCGAGCACCATGAGGACACACCAGCCCCACATCCTGGCTAAGTCTGAGACCACCACCTCATCCCCCCAGGGCAGCCAGTACAGCAGCGAGCATGTGCCATCTCCATATAGCGATCACATATCCTCACCCCACGCTGGCACCTTCCAGACAGACACCCCTCTCCTACCAGAAGTCCCCCTGAGCGGGCTTCCTGGGCCCCCTCGCTCCTCCTGGAACAACCTCCCCCTCCCGCTCACGGACCCCACGCAGTTTGGCAACCTCGTAGGGCCAGAGGGTCACCTCATCTCCACCTCGCTGTCCACCCCCCCTTGCACCAGTCACTCTTTGACTCTCCAGCCGATGGCTGCCCTCTCAGCGATGCCCCAGGGCGGCCTGACGGGCATGACTTCTCCCCCGGCGCCTTCGCCGTCCATCTCGCCCTCATCCTCCCCGCACGATCTCCTGACCTCCACGCAGGCCAAGCAGCAGCTGCCCCAATTCAGCGCCGTCTTCGGCCACCAGCTGGCCTCGTCGCACAGCGGCATCCCCAAGGACGTGCAGCCCAGCCACAGCTCCACGGCGCCCCCCACCGGCTTCTCCCTCGCCGGCGCCATCGCTGCCAGTGCCAACAGCGCCACTCCCCCCTTCCCACAGAGTAACTGAGCCAGCAAGTGGCGGTCGACCCGATTTAACTCATCTTCCTTTTGTCTGCTACGAGTGTGCAATGAGTTCCCAGCGCGCTAGTTGGACTGATTTTTGCACAATCTTAGATATTCCTCGCTCAAAGTTGTCTCTTTCTTACAGCTGCGTGGCCTCCGCTAATAGCTTGCCAGAGTGAGCTTACCGGGTTCGATTTAGGGGGGGGGGGGGCTGCTCTATGGGGTCACCAGCAGAGAGAGAACAGGGGGGGGGGTGCTTCACTCAGTCTTCAAGCAGACCGATGGAAGGACCTCCTCAGCAGAGAAAGTTCCTATCATAGTGACAGATACACAGTACTCAATGACAATGACTAAAGCCTCAATCAGTGGTCTGTTTGATTCGTATGTGTCGCCAGTTTAGTCCCATCTTCACACAACTATATCCTGCCTTGCTCATATGATCACTGCATTTGTTTTTGTTTGACTGTTTCATACACACATCGCTCCTTTCACCCTAGGAAAGAGAATAGAGCATCGATTGTTATTTGAAGCTTGTGGCTGTAATGACCTTTCAGAGGAAAGTCTTCTATAAACTTTATCATGAATTAGATTCTCACACTCTTCGATTTCACCGACCGAGATTTTGCCAAACTACTTTTAAACAACTGTTTTTATACTGTACATAGATTTTTTTATTTTACTGATTTCCTCAAACAGACAAGCTCTTTGACCTCACAATTGGTTGTGGGGCTCTGGGAAACCTCTTAGACACTTGAAGGTAAATCTGGTTACTATAAGCAATAAACACATAGACATACTCTCTTGTATTGTAAGGTATTGTATTGGTCTCCACTTAATGTATGTTCACTATGTAATCCAGAGTGACAGGACCAGACCTAGGTGTTTGTCCGTATAACTTATCACACACAACTTTTGTTATATCAAGACTATCCTGTTTTATGAGAAACTGTGGGCTTGTCTGTAACAGACCACTGATTAGGAGGACGTACCAACTTCTCTTGGATCATTCTGAGGAATCATTCTGGGTAGTTTGACATGGCAAATGAATACAAGCTTCAAAGTAATTGCAATGGGCAATTCCCAAAACCAGGGGCATCTACTTTCTTCGGTGCTGTCTCTTTTCCTTAAGTCATGGCCTTTTATGGGAGCATGCATGCATGTGGTCCCTCCTAAGAGAAAACTCTACTTCAGGAACCCTGCTTAGATATTTGGCGCTAACCTACCCAGTGAATGACATAACAGAAAGTGATATTTAATGGTGAAGTTTTTGGATACAGTGACTTGGTGTATGGACATCCATGTTTTATCCTCTTGTCGGCTGTCCGTTTGTGTAGTAGTGTGACACCATGGTATTAACTGGTGCAGTGAGCATGTCTGAGGTATAGCACTGTCTGTTGTACTCTAAAGCTCAATTTATCAGGTGAATTTTAAGGTCAATGATGCATGGTAACTTGGGTCTCTATGCTAACTCTGTCCTTAGGGAATGAGGTTTCAGCCTATTCTACATGACAACTCTTCCCTATCAGCTTCAGATTAATTTCTCATACAGCAGTACAACCACCTGGTGAGTTTCTTAGAAATGTTTTATTAGACACTTCAACAGTTCTCGGACATTGTTGAGTATTAGGTATATTTATAGAGTAGCTCTACATTGGATTTTATTGGTGAGTTAATGAGTGACAATGGATTGAAAATGAAATATGAAACATTTGTTTTAGTCATTGGCAAAGTACTCAATGTTTTTAATGGCTATCAAAAAGTTATAGCTTAAATTTGTAATGATCAATGTTTGTGTACACTTGTCATTTATTTTTGAGAACAGTTTTGATGGAAAATATTTTTGATAGCTATTAAAACTCAAGCAAGCAGTTGCTTTCAAAAGACTCGGTTTGCCTGGGGAAAAAAATAATGAACTACTAGAAAGCATAGCGCCTGTATCAACATTTACCCTTGTGACTACTGGCTTGGTTCGAGATCTGTCTATATGCATCGCGAAACCCCACATTTTTTCTTAGCAGGATTTGATCATTGGATTGTATGCATAGAACTGGATGTGATCAGTGGCACCTCATGCATCTCCATCTTGGTCTTGAGCTAGAACATTCTACATAGCTAAATGCTTACATTATTATTAGCGTTCAGCACCCAGAAACGACTGCTCTGTCAATAACCTACTTCCATCATCGAGAATGCCCTGGTTCTTTCTCACTGCTCCAAAGAGACAACATATAGTGTACGACCAACCACCCTGAGCAGACTGTTGGGCCTCTGCATCTCAGCCATACCACAACCTTCTGTAGATTCAAAGCCCCTAGATGTCAGGTTGGCTTAAATGTTTCTTCAACCTTACTTTTCTTGAAGCAAGCAAACTATATTCACTTAGCATGAGAAAAGTCACCGCACAGTTGATTTCCCACCAAACACATAGAACAAATTGAACAGGGCTTGTAGGCACTTGTAACTGCTTGAATTCAGAGATGGCTGACAAATTCCTATACTCATTGAATGTACTGTATTACTGTTTTTAAAGATGATAGGATGAGCTAATAATCTAGTCACCTTTTGTTATTGGTCCTTGTTTAATTTGTCTAAGGTATTTTTTTGTATACAAAGGTTTACATTTTTATGTATATTTTTCTTGTGTACAAATTATGTAATATGTGTATAAACACTGTATGTAATATCTGTATATAGTGTG
This sequence comes from Galaxias brevipinnis, assembly GCA_036023535.2. Classification (NCBI taxonomy): domain Eukaryota; kingdom Metazoa; phylum Chordata; class Actinopteri; order Galaxiiformes; family Galaxiidae; genus Galaxias; species Galaxias brevipinnis. The sequence continues at coordinate 20,279 of JAVQIZ010076503.1, forward strand.
ACAAATTTGATCATTTGTTTTGGATGTATAAATAAAACTTGCTGTGAGGTATATGACAAACGCTTTGGTCTATTTTGTTAACGTTTCAAAATTTAGAAAAGCCTCTATGAAATACTAACTATAAATAAACCTGACATACAATACCAGTCAGCAGTGTGGACACACTTTCCCATTCACTTGAATGGGAAGGTGTCATAACCTTTGACTGGTACTGTATGTCATGATAACTAACTTTGAATGTTGTTTTTCTCGGTTACTGGTTAGTATGCATGGCAGGATAACTCCATATTGACTATTGGGAGTCTATAGAAGTTGAGGTGAAATCAGGCAGCTAGGCCTAAATAATTGTGAACCTGTTTCATTTTAATTCAATTTCTAAAACTTTATTAATTTGAGAACTAGCAATAAATCCAATACCTTGGTGCTGAGTCAGACAGGAATATACAGCTATAAATGTTTGATAATCTTACATTAAATGAAATATACATTATATTACTGTTTGCCCATGATTAATAACTGAAAACAAGATTGTATTATTTACCATAAAACTGCTTTGGAGTGATAAAAAATATTTCTGTAATACAATATAGGACTACCTGTACTATGACAGGAGCACCGATGACAACATTGTTTTGACAAACATAGGGTACAGCAGTGATCAAGTGAGTAATAACGACGTAGAATTATGGCCTTATAAAGTACCATTTTTCTCAAACCCTGAAGAAATTCCTAAAAAAAGTGCAACGCAGAATCAAACCAGTGATTTTCAACAAGGTGCAAATTACTTTAGACAGCGAGGAAAACATACGGCATTTCCATGTGCAACAAAATGGAAATGCAGAGGTCAAGTAATTTTAATGATAAAGAATTAAACACAAACTGTGGACAGATTTCCAAAGAAACAGTAAAAGCCCTTTCTGAGCAGGAGTGGGTAGAGAACAAGGCTTATGCTCAAATAAACTAACCCCATGAATCAGACCTACACTAAAGTAGTGTGCTTCTCAAATAAAACCAAAAAACACTCAGAACATGTAATATAACCATGTAGAAAAACGTCTACATTTATTAATTTTTCATCTCGCTTTGGCATAGGTTTTGCAGGTTTATCAGTCACTACCCTGTAATTTTAACTTTGTTGCTGCATTTGTATCAGTAGTTGCAAGACTTCTACTGATCAGCAAAAGGACAAACTGGACGTGACAAAAAAAAAAAAGGCTCAAATCTTTGAAAGCTTATCCTTTTCACCTATTCTTCTACAACTATGCCAATGTGAAGGCTTCCTTCCCAAAGTTTTTCTTTTGCATTGTCAATTCACTGGAGATATTGAGCACACGAGTCATCTTAAAACAACAGGGCTACGACAGTTACAGAAGTGCAGTCAGTCTCTAATGGCCACATTACTGCCATGTGCAAGTCTAAATACCTATCACTATTCAGGAGGTATTTCACATCGACCTTAATTTGGACAGTTCCCGATTGAAGAAAATCTGTACCTGATTGACAACAATTTCAGAATTCAATATAATTTGTTATACACCAGCCATCCTCCGTGCAAGCTGTTACCAGGCTGTTTCCTAGCATAATAAACAAGACCGTCACTCAAACCGACACTACCTAATAGCTACTTCGATCATAATAAAAGGCTTTTTTTTAGGTGCAAGCTAAGTTGCTGTCTCATTACGGAGTGAAAATACTATAACAGCTCCCAGGAAGACTTTGACAAATTACACGAGGTGATAGTTGTGAGAAAGAAAAGAAATTAGAAAAAACCTCAGTTTAACAAGTTGGTCTGAGAAACACAGCAATACTGAAAGACAAATTATTCGGTAGCCAATCTAAGCTGGGGTAAGGAACAAAGCATCCAGTGATTTTATCTGGAAAAGGTTTAACACGCTCCATTTTCTAGATTAATTATCCTCATAGCCAAGAACCATATCATAGAATGTTGACTCAAATCAAAATGATTTGAAGTAACAGAAACAGACAGGGCAGCATTTATAATTTCAATGCCCTGAAACACATTACAAGCCCAATACACAAAGGAAAAGTAATTAATGCAAGGCAATCTCAGTTATGGCCAGTAATCTTCTTTTTCATACTTACCATTCCAAAAAAACATCTACAGTTTGCATTTGGCCTTTTACATACAGTGATCCGCTTAACGGACACACTGTCAGATCTGTAAAAAAAATTGCCTATTTACAAAGCCTGTACAGCCTACTAATACAGCTTGCTCATTCTCCCAGAGGGACCTTTCCACTTAAAGAAGGATACCTGAGTTTTCGAAGAACACATCCATAGCATTCATCTGCACCCCGCACTTCACTACTTGGGGGAAGGCATCACTCACGCAAACACATTCACAGAGACAAACAGACAGAGAGCTAAGAAAAAGAGATTCTCTTCAAAAGAGAGTGTAGATACTGGACCTAAATAGACCACACTAAAGTCAGCATGGCCCTTTCAGAACAAGAGTGAAAAGCCCAATCCCCAACTGCAGGTGCCCTCTTACAGCAGGTTGTAATCAGAGGGGCCGGCGAGAGAGAGCCTGTCTTCACAAGTCTTCCACAGTGTGTCGGCGTGGATACATAGATAAATAGATAGATAGCGATCAGGTAGGCAGAGCATTGTTTCAGGTGAATAAGTAAAGGAAGACCCTCCAGGGAGACTTCATCCAGGCTGGAAATGTCAGAGGAAGAGACCTGACTACTGCAGCAGCTGTCTGGGGAGGAGACAGGGAAGGTGCTGGACACGCTTCTTACTTGGAGGGGGCCCTGGGTTGAGAGAACCTGGCCAGGTAGAAACAGAAACATGGACCAAATGTCAAAGTTTGCCTAAAATAACAACAACACAATTTTCAAAGAAAACACAAAATTGATGCGATAGCAGATGCAACGGAACTGGTATTCACCTCTTAAGTCTTTGCACAAGCTCGGTTACTAAGCAATCGGAGATTCCTGGGTACACCTCCTCTGCCAGAAAAATGGCCTTTCGCAAGTCCTCAGCAGCTTCTGGTTTGCCATTGCTGGACTCATTTTTGCCTTGTAACTAAAAGATAATGAGATCAAATTTAGCTGACCACCACCATGCGCATTGACTGTATAGCACACAATGACATTTTAATAAGACTGAGCTAAAATTTACAAGATATAGTTTAGTGCCTGTTTTAGAACTCTTTCGAGCGGTCATCAAAATAAAAATGTACACACGTTGTAAATGTTTTTTTATTAGAATTTGCAGCTTTGAAGCTATTTATAGTGTTTAGAGGTGTCCATATCTTCCATTTATGCACTGTCCATGTCAAGGGTCAAAGTGTTAGAATGTGAGTCAAAAAAGGAACAGGTGTGTTGAGGCGTTTAATCTCTGCACCAAAGTTCCACCAATGAGGGACACACAATTTTCTCTAAACCTTAAACAAATGTGTATGGCCTTACATGTTCAGACAAACAGACCCCCAGGGGGTGGGACACAATACTTCTGGATGGGTTTCTGTATGCTAAAACCTCCTTTCTCATATTAAAGTTTGTATTGTTAAGCATCATACCATTCTGAGTTTTCTTGATTAAATGTCTTTTATAGAGATTTTTTACACAATCATTGGTAAATCCCTCTGTAAAGATTATCGGACCAGCCAAGCTAAATAGAAAGAAAATCAGTAACAATGGGTGGTACGCCATTGACAGTGGCATCTGTATTTAGTAGATTGTCTGCACATTGATGCATGGTAAAGGTAATGGTTGGTCCCGACACATCCAGCATATGAACGACTAACTATCTGTCCCCACAAAGCTACTGCCATCCCGCCACAGACTGCTGTACTTTAGCCATTACGGGGCTCACAATCAAAGCTTAGTTGTTTACAGACTCGTTTCTGGCTGAGCACCTGGTCACAAGGCCAATAAGGAGCCACAGTAGCTCACTCACATGGAACACCATGGCATTTGAATTGGCTAAGGAACAACCTTGTTTGCTACCTCGATATTCTTGGTACGTTAAATGATGTTATTCGATTACTACGTCTTTACCTCTGCAAATAGCAGAGTAATGATGGTTGAAATGGTCTGTGACAGAGGCCTCTTTGGACTGTCTTGAGCTTGTGTGAGTAAAGTAAGAGTGGGTAAAATACAACTGAACAAATAGGATTATTTATTTTACCGTTAGAAGTAATTATTTTTAGAAGAAATGATGGGGCGGACCCACCAGATGTCTAGTGCACAGAAACTCCATGTCAACACCCTAAAACCCCATCCTGACACTCTCACTTCAGCGTAAGTCGAGCATAAAGGGAAATGCATATCATAAACTCCTCCGACAGTCCTCACTCTCGCAGTCATACCTCTGCCAGCCCGGTTTGGATCGTCCACGGGTCCTTGATGGTGCCGAAGATCCAGTCGTCGGAGGCCGAGTCGTCGCTGCCAGACGCTTTGTCATTTGACTCCCTGACAGACACAAATAGTATTTATTTAATTAAATGTATACAGGGTTAACCGACTGAGACCAGGTCTCTTTTCCAGCAGGGCCCTGTTTAAAAGGCAGAATATATAAATTACCCACAACATTTTTTTATAAAATTATAATGTAACTCTGAACCTAAGGATATCGGGTTCACAAACGGTTCCTTCACTAACAAAAGCAGCTCCGGCTTCACTCCACCTAACCACTGGATGAAGACTTACGAGTCGGACTCGTCTGAGCTGGAGCCCTCTCGAGACTGCTCCGCCTTCCACCTCTTGTATTTGTCCACCAGCTCTATTAGGTAGGATGTCTTTTTGGCGTGCCGTATGATCAGCTTGTGTTTCAATAGCTCTTTGGCAGTTGGCCTCTGAGAAAGAGACCCACCAGTCATAAAGACATACTGAACATTTAGAGCAGTCTTCCATTCATAATGGTCAGACACAGTCTAACATACAGAGAAGAATCATGGCAGTTAAGACAAAACAAAACAAAACAAGAAAGGCATTAACTTACGAAGCTGGGCTCTTTGTTTAAGCAGGCCTCGATGAATTCTTTGAGAGGCCTGCTGTAGTTTCCTTCCAGGGTGGGGGGGTTGTTCTTTGGGATGAGGAATAAGACCTTCATGGGGTGGAGCTCGGAGTGGGGAGGCTCCCCTTTGGCCAGCTCTATCGCCGTGATACCCAACGACCAGATATCTGCCTGCGACGCGCAAATTGGAACAAATGCATTTCCACAACTGGGTCAACTATCCACATGAACACTCCTTACTCGTGTCTTTAAAGAAGGCAATGGGACCTGTTACAAAGCAAGCCGGTTCACTAAGTGGTGTGGCCTTTTATAAGGGTGACTTTGCTTGCTGCATGACTCATGTAGTGACAGTTTCCATTATATGAGACATGTGTTCCATTTTTATGAAACAATCAACTCTCATAAAGTTAAAGAGCGTTGGCGGACACGTAGGATAGTACGCAGCTGTGAGCACAGTAACACGGCAAGGCCATTGCTTTTATACGGTCCCTTATGTAAAACTGTGACATAGTGCAAGGTTGCCATCTGTGTACATGAAGAGGGCATCATCGTGAAATAAATTAGAGGAACATTATTCAGAGTACATTATAGTGGCTTCGGTGCAAAATCTATGGAGCAATATACCAATGTTGACATCCGAGTTTGAATGTGCTTACGGGTACAGGCTGAGCTTGAGAGGGTTCTGACCTTTGAATCGTAGGCCGATTGCTTTATGACTTCCGGAGCCATCCAGAACGGAGTGCCGACAAAAGTGTTCCTCTTTATCTGAGTGTCCGTTAACTGGCCTGCTACACCAAAGTCGGCCAGCTTCACGTCCCCTTGCTCCGACAGCAAAACATTGGCCGCTGAGGGAACAACCCCAGAAACACACAGAGACTGTTCAACCGTTAAATCTTTGATGTCTTACTAGTAAAATGAACTAAGGAACCTAACACTGTCAAGAACAAGCAGTTCTCCGGTACCTTTGATATCTCTGTGGATCTTCTTCTCTGAGTGCAGGTACTCCAGGCCCTTGAGGATCTCTCGGAGGATGGTGGCAATCTGAATTTCATCCAAGGCCCCTGGCTCCAACTGGGGGAAAGGTTGTGTTTTGAATCCACCAAAGCTTGGTTTAAAGCAGATACAAATGCACAACCTACTTAAAAACAGACAGTCATACGCATACACCACTGGGTGATTCACTTACCAAATCTAATGCAGATCCACCACCTAAATACTCCATAATGATCCATAATTTTGTATCCTGGAGAAAAAAGTGGTGTTTTATGTCAGAGACTGATTTGCCCAAAGCAGTGGAACACCACTGCACATACACTTTATTATTGTGAAACTAATAACATGCATGATACAGATTCTGTTAACTAAAAAACAGAGCCTGACCGATTTATCTATGGGTCTATCAGATATACGGATCCCTGGTCAAGATCAAAACATCAGCATTAAACATAAAACAAGCAACATAAACATTAAAACGATATGTGATTACACGTCTTTGTCACGAGTGTTTGATAACCATGTTTGAGGGATCATTGTAAAAAAAAAAGCTTTGGACTGTGGAAATTTAATTTCTCTTCATTTCTATTGTTCATACAATATCTGACCACACAATTCAAATGCTTGAGTAATCCTTTATACTAGTCATTCTAAAATCAGTCAAACTTCATAGGCAAGCAATTCACATAAGGCTGCTCTGCGAGTTTGTAGAAAAATGTATATGGTGAAAGTAGATAAAATCCTCCCAAACGTCCCTGAAACGTTTTCCTCCAAAATCTATGTGCAAAACGTTTCATATGTAATTCATAAAACAACAGTGTGTGAGGCAGAACTAATGTTTTTAATTTTGCCTGGCATGTACACATCCACCTTGGTCATAGAGAAAAAAGCAGACCAGCTTTCCGAAAAGATAGGAGGTGCAGTTAACACAGTCTGCGGTGCCCTGCATAAGGAAGAGCACTACAGTTGGCTTATGTCAAGCGCAGAAGGCCAGCTAACAACCCTCTGGAAGTTCACAGGTATAAAATGAACCACCGGCCCGAAAGCCATAGGCAAGGGGCTGGGTAATCATGCAGGACAAGGAGAGGGGGCACAGGGCTGCAGGGCTGGGTCCTGTGGAGATTACAGCCACCACTTCACAGTTCACACTGACTGATTAAACAGCTGCCTGGGTATCAACAACCCTGTTCTTTTTTTTGACTATTCGCCAACATGCCCTACCCAAACTCAAACGCTGCTAACTAAGTCTTAAACATCATTCTGGGGTACTCTCTCCAACACCTGTGGTTGTTTTGGTAGAACAGTAAGAGGATTATGATATTTAATGTCTGAAAAAGGGATTTGTGCATTCTGTGCATGTAGTTATGACATGACTGCACTGCTGAAATTGCTCGAGTCTGGAAAGACTGACACTTTAGGCTAATTGATAGCTTAAGATTTAATCAAAATAAATTACAGTAGCGCTAACTAGGGCTACATAAAAAATGTATGACTTTCCATAATCTATTAGGATTTCTGTCTTTTGGAGTCAAATTACGTTGGATAGTAAATTTGTATGACACTAGGATATTTATTTTTTCATTGCGTGCTGGGTGTAGACATGGGTCTGTATTTCGGCTATTCCAGTGTGTTTTAAAGAAATATAGTGCATGCCTTCCTTAAAACTAGGCTATGGATAGAAACCTCACTGCACTGCCCATATGAATGATTTATTGGCCCACATTTACTTGTCTAAAAATTGTTGGCATGAATACATGCTGACATACAAACCCGGTCTAGAATGATGATTTCAGACACTAAGCAAATTCGGTGTCCTGAGTACAGTAGTTGTTCATTCATTCTAAAGCTTAGTTTATGGAATGTCTAATGCTCTCCTAGTCCACAATTTCTTGTGCATTTTTAAGCTGAATCGAGTGAAATTCTAACGTACAAAATCGACAGAAAGGGAAAACTAACGGCTTCCATTTGGCCAACCAGCACGTCAAAGATCAATTATCCATCCTTTTCAACATAAAATCTGTTAGAACGTTTTCTTGAATAAAGTAGCTTTTCCTTTACAGCCAAATGTTTACCTTGAGATAGGAGCCGTAGTACTTGGTTACGAAGGGACTGTCGCACTGGCTGAGAACAGTGATTTCCTGTTGAATATCCTCGATTTCATCCTCTGCCTCTTCTAGGTCAATAATTTTTATTGCAACAACTTTTTGGGTCCGATTGTCAATGCCTTTGAAAACTTCTCCAAACGAGCCTTTGCCTATTTTCTCAAGTTTGGTGAAAAACTCTTCCGGGTCAGCTTTAAAATTCTGAGAGAGAGACAAAAACAAGAATTTGACAAAAAATGTCTACATGAAGCCAAATGTAGGCTGCAAATGACACCATTTGTTGAGTGCAATTACCATACTTTAAATTGTAGCCTAACTGTATAAAATTTCTGTGAAGTGACAGAAGGTTATTGTGCATTCATGCAATAGAGGTTGATCTTACCTAGATCCTGAAAAAGCACATTGTACAATACAGGCTAGCCTATTACCCTTAGATAATGGTATTATAATGGAATGTGAGAAGGGGGGCGGGGGGGGGGGGGGGGGGG
>JAVQIZ010076527.1:0-19364 GCA_036023535.2 Galaxias brevipinnis
GTCTATAGCCTTAAATCTACAGGATTATAACGTAATCGCTATTTGTTGCATTATGGGAACGTTTTTATGAACTACTATAAGAGTACAGGTAGCATGGTGGAACTTTTTCAAGATAAAGATATTCAAACAAGCCCTGTGATAGACTGGCGACCTGTCCAGGGTTTACCCCGCCTCTCGCCCTGTGTCGGCTGGGATAGGCTCCAGCCACCCCTCCCCCCCGGAAAGTATAAGCGGTATAGCTAATGGGTGGATGGATGGATGGATGGATGGATATTCAGATAGCCTGACTAAGCGAAGCTATATTGTACAAGGTTTAACATAAAAATGCATGGCATAAACAAGAATTTGCCAAGAAAGCCTACATTTAATATGTAACTACAGACTGACTGATGACTACTAGTAAATGGGAAATAGATTACAAAACTGTAAATGATCACTTTGACTAAAGTACTTTGGTAAACTGTTATATAAGAGCAGTAGGTATAGTATAATTGTGTTACAAAGGGCTAAGCTATTAAGGTATCATTTTAAAGATATGTGCGATACCACAATATAGCAATTACTGCACCTTGTATTGGAACCATGAAAGTTATAGTACCATTTTATTTTCATTTTGAAAAATCGCTGCAATACCATACAGTAGTACCTACAGTACCATTTGTATCACTGTAAAGTAATTGGTGCTTTTCAAGAATAAAATGACTGTAGAGGTTTGTTTTTACCCTATTACAACAGTTAACAACATTCACTATCACGGGTATAATTTTGTTATGCTGTGATTTGGAATTATTTTATTAGGTTACCCTAAATACTTATCTGGTCTTTTCTTAGCATTTTTACTGTGCCGTAAAATAACTGTTAAATGTATAACAGTGTATTTAAACACAGACAATATTTTTCAGTTATTATCTGATATACACAAAACATGCAACGTCCTTCATGTTTGTTTATAGTCGAGTATAGATAAAGTCATTGACAATGAACCATTAAATTGTGAGTGTCTGTGACAGCGAAAAACTATTCATAGCTGTACAACTCTGCAGTGACAATTTACAATAAACATGCCTGAACGCTGTTGTAACGTCTTTATAGCTCTGAGCTCAAGCCGAGCGATACATTTAGAATAGAATGCATGGTGTTTGCATGATATTCATCCTCACTGTCCGGATCCAGTTCAGTACATCAAATTTGATCATGGTGATACAATTTTACTTAAGTCGTTCCTATCCACCACATGGCTTATACATTCCAGTCTCAATTGTATAAGACCTCAATCATGTGAATAGTATTCAGACAATGAAAGTCAAGCAGTAGCAGAGAATAAACAAAATAGTGTGCCACATGTGTGAGGAATACTGGAGATTATTCATTTTGGTGTCAAAGTGGATTTGATGCTTAACTTTGAAGGACGTCGATTACTATCATAAAAAATGAATGCTGCGCCTAAAGCCAGATAAATTTTGGAAACAAAATACACAAAATATGTTTTGACATATTAGGCTTAAGGCAACATGTATGCAATATTATGTTAGAACCCATACATGACTCCATGCCAAATACCTATCCTACATTACATTTACATTACAATCGTTTTGCAGACGCTATCCTAAGCAACTTAAAAAATAAAAAAAGTGCTTTCAACAAGAGAAGGTAAGAAACCACAAGTCAGGTAAAAAAGGTAAGTGCATCCCAAACCTAATCACCTAGATAAAAGCTAAGCAAGTGCAATATAAAACACCAGGCTACAAAACAGAACCATCACAGACCTAATTTAAACAATTTCTTTGTACAAACAATGACTTAGTATATCTAATATAAGTAATAACATGTTACATTTAAGAGCCGAGTTACATTTAAGACCCCCAAAGCCTACAGTTTGTACATGAGTGAGGGGGTGCACTATAAGCAAATTTTATTTTTTGAGATGAACCCATTGTCACATTCACAGTATTTTGATATTCATTGGTATGCTAGCTCGGTTTTGACATACAAGGAGGCCCAATATCTGCATGGTGTGTGCTATGTCAAGGTTTACCTTTAAAAAAAAAAAGCATCTGGCATTACTTAAGTTTTCAAGCATTACTCCATCTAAGTGTGGGCAATGGTAGTGGGAGGTCAAAGGGAGTGGGGTTGGGGGGTTGTTTGAGCATCTAGATTATGATGCTATAAATCTGTTTGGCCTTTTTCTTCTTCCAGTTGTGAAATGGTTGATTTATGCTGACATAATTGGCAACATGTTGCTACGTACTTTAAGAACTTGAGACACTAAATCCACCATGCAACCTTTTACTCTCTCACACCAGTCAAGCTTGAGTTCAGATTCTGCTCCCATAGAACACCACATAAGAAGAACTCAAAACCTTTATGTGTTTTAAGCTTTCAACTCGGGGAGTACTTGAAATAAACCCCACACATTTCATTCCATTCTACCACAAGGGTTAAAAATAAAGCAACTATGGCCACTGCTGTTTTTTCTTTCGGGGACAGCATAAGTACCCTGAAAATCATCAGCAGTGGAGAAACCTGGTAACTTAATTCCCTCCTACTCCTCTGGTAAAGTAAAGAGAGGAGACTAAAGCCATCAACCCTTTTCGGACTCATTCATTACGTCTCAAAACTGTCCGACAAAATCCTTTTTTTTTCTTTCTGTCCTTAAACGCACTTCATAATACAAGTTAAAAGTAATTGTTTCGCCTTTTGTTGCATTCACTCTCATAATTATGCATAATCAATGTCATAGAGCAGGCTAGCTGCAATACAGCATAAGTATAATCTTTTTCATACAGGTTTGTGTCTATTTAACAAAATATATTTTCCTTGCGTTTTTTATTAACTCCTTGAACACCTCTAGACAAGACAAATAAAGCAGGTCTACTGTACTTGCGTGCTCCTGATTCAAATCCTCTACATCAGGCTAGACCTTTCTACAAGGGGGACCGCTTTGGAAGATTAACTCAGCGGCTGCTCTCAGACTGCCGCTGCTCTGTAAACGTTGTTAGGAGAGCTTAATATTTCGCTGACTGTGTTTGTTTATTCTTAAACATGACGCTCTGGCCTGTAAACAGAGCTGTGTAAATGCTTACAGCATTTCACTCCTTCTCCTTGCTTGAATCATGGCCATCCATTGACTTCTCCGTTCATAAGGCACTTACCACAGCAAGACCTGTCTTACGAATCCACATGGGTATTTATACACAGGAGAAAACTGATAGATGAATTTCAGATGTGCTTCCTGGGACTCTGTTCCATTTCTATACAGGCCAGGGGACAGCGCTCTGAGGCAGCAGCCCTCGGGAATACACCATCTTAGGTGCCTGCACAGCTATTTCCACTCGATTACTTCACCTCAAACTGGTGCAGTTCTTTCAATAGCCCCACTGTTCACATATCACTTGAAACAGAGAAAAGGCATTAAGATGATTCATAATGTATACAAGTGAGTGCATGTTTAAAAACATACATGAGGGAAAGGCTTAATGTCACAAAAACAGCTGCAGACTATTATTTTTGTATCACATTTTGAGATGGCAGAGAGCGAGTTGGCGATAGTCCGAAGGAGAGAGATGAGAAGTAGAGTGTAGGGTATCTGAACCACTTTGTTCTCATTTCTCTATTTATTTCAGGAATTTAAATTTAATTCATTTTCCGAGTTCCCTAGACGTTTGAAGGGAACAATGGATATTAAAGGATTTATCAGGTGTGTCTCCCCTGCTATTTTATTCCACAAAAGAATGGAGATTTATTCTGTATTTTAGATCATAATGTGAGTCTCTTTTTTTCAGTAATTTGTCCAATTGGCCTTGACTATGCAACACCATAGACTGATTGAAGTGAGGAGTAGGTAAGAATCTAGTTTGTCTGCATGATCTTTTACAAATGGACACAAAAATATGCTACGGAAATGTTTTGTGAATCTAAATAGTTTACAATAATATCTATAACTATAATGGTAATGTAGCAGATTTTAAAATCTGTAGCTGCCCTTAAGACATATTACCTTTTACAATATATTTCACTCTCAATCACTTCAACAAGCAAGCTCTACGGAAAAATTCCAACCTGCACTTGTAAAAGACAAAATAGGTTTAACCTCTTTTAATATATATATATAGGTTTAATAATAATAATAATATATATGTATATATATATATATATATATATATATATATATATATAAAATGTGTTTGATTCACAAGGACTAAACGATCAACATTAAATGTGATTAATGCTAGTTTTATTAGGCCTGCTAACAACCTGTGCAGCCGACAGCAGAGGAGTGGTCAGCAGCCCTCTGAAGCAATGTAATAAGTACCTCCTTGCCCACAGCTTTGCACCTAACCTCCTGTAATGATGGAGGGTGGGCAGGGGCTGATCTATGGAGGCTGGGCTGGCCACGGTGGCACAGGAGTGCACTGGATGGTCAGAGGTTGATGGATGATGGTGGTGTGTGGTGTGGGCTGGGAACATGGCTGGTATCAGCTGAATGTCTCCTGGTGGAAGAGGTGATTATCTGTGTCACACTTGGCAGAGGTGGTAAAAGAGTTCTCACATTCCAAATAATTCCACTGGCATTATTGTTGACTATTGACAGTCTTGTCAACTAGGTTTAATTATTATGGCAGCTCTCAGATTTTTAGGAGACATGTCAGTTTAAAGTAGTGTCCATGGCCATACTTGTGACTTGAGTGTGCTTTCGTTGGTTTAAATGGCTGCTAAAGCATGTTGTGATGTGAAATCAGCGAGGAACAAACCGCATGAACTGCACAGCAGCTGTCAAGAGCATCGTTGTGAAGTATTAATGTGCCAATTTGTCTCTGACTTTCACAACAAACTAATTGTTGGTTTTATTGTTTGTTTGTTTGTTATGAATGCTCGTTTAGATTAGTGTATTAATTGAAGCACTTGTTCAGTGTCAGATTCAATTTTCTTCTCTCTGTTCTCTAATCAAATTGCATTAGACAACCATGTTTAGTCCCTGCCCTGCATAATCGCATTATATTGCTGCTGCCACAGCATCTGCTGCTGCCTTCAGTGAAAATGGGGGCACTGTATTGAGCTGCCGTATGTAGCAGCTGAAAGGAGATCCTTGTTATTAAATATGACTTTTTACAAGAGAGATGAAAACTTTTGAAAGTAGAACCGCTTATGTCCTTACTGCCTGACAGCAAATTCATTATTTATGTACCTTTTGATTCTCATTATAGGGTAGCTTTGTTCTGTTCTTTTAAGAGTTTTTGACTGTGCTTCATCAGTGTCAGAAGACGTCTGTGATGAGGAGCGTATCGGAACTTTGCCGAGAGCAATGGCTGAGGCACTACAAAACCTGCTTAAGACAGCTTTAAAATGTACTTTTCTAAAAGTATGTCAATCCCTGAACCGTGAAGTTAAATAGTTAATTGTCAAACTAAATTAATTACAACATTATCTGTCTTTTGGGCTTCTAAAGAATTTCTACTGAGGTGTCTTTGCCTGACAGCCAGGAAACAGCTGTGGGTTTTCACCTGTGCATTAGTTGGGCTTTGGTTTGGTACACAATCTTGGAGCCACGGAGCATCAGCTCTGCTGTCCGTGGGTGATTACCTCTGCACACTGACCAATGGCAGTCTTACAGTGACAAGGCCAAACGCTCGGCTGGAGAGAAAAGGGGGGATAAGGGCATGGAGGGAGACTGTGATGCCCATAGCCCACAGTAATCCTGGATCACAGCGTTAGCTCTGTTAGCATCCCCGGTTCGCTGTGGGGATTAGAGACACTGAGCCAACCACTCTGCTGAAACACTCCCCGCATCTGGGGACCCTTTTTCTATCTCTTGAGAGACCTGACCGTAAAAAAAAAAGATGTGCAAAGATTGTGTGGCAACAGCCGCTGTACGTCCCATGCCATTACTCTGGATTTATGTAGGCACATTTTCTGGAAACACACATCCTGCCTCGGAATCGCACAACATTAAAGAAGGATACATTTCAAGATCAGACACTGTCAGATTGCCATAACCTTCAAACGTAATTGCAATTTTGACTTCCCAATAGGACATTGCTGATGAAAACTATTTCAGCTAAGGCTGTATCAAAATGCTGTCATGAATGTACCATGAGGGCATTCAGAGAGACCATTTGGATATCTTGATTGTGTTTTCTGTCGGACTGTCTGCAACCTATCTGCAGCGATATGGCTTGGGTCCAACTGCAAATGCCACTGGTAAACGTTTTATGTTGATTAAAACACAAACAAGTCTGTAATTTAGGCAGCAATTAGTTTCTGTCAACTCCTAAGTGGCACTCAATCCAGTTCCCTACAGTACCTTCCTCAACTTGGCCAGCTGGTTGTAATTATAGGTTAGAGGCCAGTCACATGGTAACCTAGTCTTGGAGTATACATGCTGTGAAATGCGAAGACGGAAGACAAATGGGAGACAATTAAAGAACAATATCCTTAAAAGAGTGATGCTTTAAAAAATCTTAATCCATTATTATTTCAGGACTCTGGATTCCGCATTGTTGTTTAGTTGCATGCAATATTTCAGCATGGTTACCTTCGAGAGTACACAGGAAGCGTGTTAAGAGTCACCACACTCTCCACACTTGAGGTATTGGTGTCACACTGTGAGTTAACCCAGAGTGTCACCCGGCCTATGATAAGCTGTAGCTCAAAACCATTATAAGCTTTGCATCAGAGCGCCTTGTTGGCCACATGGCTCGCGTGCCCTTGGTAAAATCGTCCCCTACAGGGCCGCTATGTACAGCTGGCACACGGAGCCTTGCAATGCCAATGAGTTTTGAATGAGTTATGGCAGCGACTTCCTCTCGCCACCGTGTCACTTTTGATAGGCCACCATCTCAGGCTGGCCCAGCCACACATGCAAATAGCTGTCAAATTGCTCAGAACATGCAAAATTGTATTGAGCGTCAAGGAACAGATTCAATTTATGCATTTATAGTTATCATTATGCATACAGGGAGTTGCTGCCTTGGGTCTCCGAGAGCTTATGCAGCATTGAAACCAATTGAAGCACGAAAAAGAGCAGCAAAGTTCTCCTACAGCCACTGAATTACAACTATATGACTTAAGGCATTATTCATATATGTTACAGAGGGATGCCAGTCCTAGTGCTGTGAGGGCACATTAGGGTATGTATACATATTTGATGTGTTCCATGTGGCGATTAGAAAACCTTAATGGATGCTCAAAGCAAACAGATGGGATAGCTGCAATCCATTAGTGGAAATGATTGAAACACCAAAGGGGCAGAATCTCTGATTAGTCTGTAGGATACGTTTTTAAGATTCACACATCGTTATTCTTGACTCTTGTTGCCACTGCTACACATTTATTTGACCTTTCTGTTCTAGTTATCTTTCTAAAATGTTTGTTCTTTGCATTTTTTCATATTCACAACATCAAATGAACCAGTTAGTCACTGAATAGCGAACCACATAGTACCATACATATGGTACAAATAGTACCATAATACCATATACCCTGTACTCATTTGTTGTTTGTATTTCACAGTGTTGTTGTTCTTCATCTCTTGTCCACACCAAAGGGGCCATCCCATTGTGATGGCTCTTGCATATACTCTTGACATTTCCTTCAGTGCAGTAAAAGTGTATGGAGGATGAAGAGGCCCACTGACATTTATGGTAATAAAAAGAGAGGTGGCTATTCTCTGTATGTGTTTGACCTCATCTCTGAAAGAGTGTTGACTATGTATTGGTTTTTGATTTGGTCAGGTAAATGAAAGGAAGCTGGTCAAATAATAAGGTAGCGAGAGGTGCCATCCAATGCGGTTGTCTACGTTTGAGGTTGCTGCGGGGCAAGAATGACATTCTCCTCTGGGTCAAAAAAAGAGATTTGGTAATCCCCACTATCACAGATGAAAAAATGTATCAGCGGACACGCATGACCTGCTTCAGGAGGTACAGGGATCATGTCCTTCAAGACTTCAAGGAGCAAAAAGCTATGCAGCTCATCTGTATTCCTCATTTTTGCAGTGTCTGTGGTCTTATATATCACATAGATATAGTCAAAGGAACGGAAATGAAAAATAAATATAAAGAGACCCCTCTGACGACCTACTGACGCTGTAGCTTGACTATCTAGTTCTGATGTGGAACTTCACCCTGTGTTTTTGTCAGTTAGTAACTCTCAACTCATCAGGGGGGAAGACATTACACTCATGTTTGTGAAATGGCAAACAGACAGTATTCCATGATAGTCTCATTATTGGAGAGAATTGAAAGACCTAACATAGGCACCTCTTATCTACACGTGACTAATCCCGTATGGGAAGCACCATTTAAGTCAAGATTCAAAAGCAATGATAAGCACAGTAAATGGCCTGCATCATAGCCATTTCCCTCAGGTTGACTCCAATGGCGCTGTCCATGGTGGTGCAGTCATCCCCATTAGAACTCTATTTTCCAGAACCTCTTTAGTCTCCTGCTCGTGTGTGTTTGTTTGTATAAGTACATTTTAACTTTGCCATTGAGAGTCACTATTTTGTTGTTATTTCATCGGTGTGTAAACACAGAGGTGCCCAGAGGCTGTTCAATCCACTGTAGAGACAATTGCCTGAGGCACCAGAGTGACCGATAAATTAATCAACAGACACTGTAAACTAGGATAAGTTCAGCTCAATTCACTGCAAGTTAAGTGTGCCCATACACAACTTATCTCCATAACAGCCCCCTTTAAAGGTTTCTTAGACCTTCACCCCAAGTTTTCTCCTCATAAATGATATAAGGCAGGTAGCAACAGTCTCAGTGATTTTCTAATGGCCAAACAGGCTGAAAAATGACATTTGAAATTAAAACTATATCCTGTAACCCCTGTTTCCAAGGAGCTAAAGTGCACTATTGTAGGCCCCAGTTTCACCAGTAAGCAGGACATTTTTAACCGCAATGATTATATACTTTTTTTTCGTCATCACAAAACTTGATTAGAAAGAGCAATATAATGTAAAAAAAACTGCTTATGTACTCCTTTTGCCCTACATTTCAGTTTTGTTTCTGCTTTTGAAAGTCTCTTGAGGTGAGACCTGTGGTATGCCACGTGTGAAGGGCTGCCAGCTTTTGGATCGTTGGCATGTAGTGGTCAAAGTAATGCACTAATTGGAAAATGTTATATATATAATCTGTAGAAAAAATTACTTTCTTTGTCAAATCATTACTGTCAGAGCAGCTAACATCTTAAGATATATTAAGCAATGAATTGGGTTAAGTTTAGAGGATTAAAAAATTCAACTAATGGTAAGCGAAGAATTTCGTACTTTACTGAAAACGTAAGCAATGCACCTGGTAAAGGCAAGGGAAAAAAATATTGATTGATTTGAACACTGATACAATAACATGAATTACAGCTTAAAGAAGAGGCACCCTCAAACGAGGTAAACATAAGCACAGCTCAGAAATGCATTTTAAACTACATTATCATTAATGTGCTCCTTTGCTCCAAAGTCAAGTAGGGACACAATCTTTAAAGGAGAACCGGTAGGTGGGTCTCTGGGGAAATCTTTTGATGGCAAAGCTTCAATCCGATGTAAATATGACATCTTTGAGCTTTGTACTTCACTTTCTTAAACGGTCAATATCTCTTTCATCTCAGCCAGTTTATATATTTCCCAGTATTTCTTGTTAAAAACACCCTGTTAAATAGATAGTATATATCCTGGTAGTACAAAGATGAATTGAGGCCAAGAAGTGTTTTGAGGGCATACGGGGGAGGAAAGAGAGAAACACCTCCACAGTCTTCAAGGAGAAACTATTATTGAAAAGTTCTCTATGAAAAAGTCGGACTGACTTGATAGAAGGCGATGCATCCCACTCCCCTCCCCTTTTTCTTGGACTCCAGGAGAACAATCACAGTAATATCTCTGGTCATCCAGAATGTCACTTCCATAATCAGGGCCTGCCATGCTCTGAAGTGAGGAGCCCATTCTTTTGGAACATTCCACATTCAAGGTCCATTAGCTCCATAGCCAGTGCAGTACTTCACTTTGAAAACCATGCCCTTGAAAAAAACTGTATGAAAAAAAGCAGGAGGGCCATGGTGGGTTAGTTGGTTGGTCAGACAGACAGAGACAACTCTGGAATAGGAATGCCAAGGCTGGGTTGGTCATCATTAGTTTATGACAGATGCCATCAATGTGGCCAAACCATGTAGTGTGACAGCCTTTATGTACATTTAAGTGTAACATTCATTTGTAGCTTGAGTGGTAACTGTGTTAAACTTGTCTGATAGTGTTAATGGAGCCATTACGACTGCAGACAGGCAGAAATGTAAGCTCATGCAGAAATGATTTTCCAACCCTTGAAACACACATATACTATATTGTCTATCTGTGAAAACTCCCACCTCTCTTCCATGCGGTCATATATTGAAGAGGGTTTAGAAATGGAGAGGCATACTGAAAGTAGACTTGTCAAACTTTAGAGTAGAGTGGAAACAAGTTTAAAGCCAAAATGGCATAAAGATTTGCATACGTTTGTTTGGTTCAAGGTGATCAAATATATTTGCTAGATAAAGTTAATAAAACTGCAGTGTGTACTAAAATACATAAACAGATACTTTAGGTGTCTAAACTAATATCAACCCATACCATTTAAATACATGTATTACATATATAGTAAAATAAGTATAATAGTCTTTATTTTTACAATTTGGTTTGCATATTTTGCAATCTGAAGCTTTCTTTAATATGTTAAATAGAGGCCATGCTATGCATTTAAATCAATGCATTTAAAGCCCTGCTGCATTTAAAAAAGTTAGTACAAATAAATTGTGGAATATGAATTCATATGAAAAGCAATTAATATATGTATTCACTTATACATTAAGTTTGAATTTGGGAGAAAACATGGTACATGCAACTGTTCTGTTCTTCACTCACTATGTACAGTATCACATATGCAATAAGCAGCCGGGTTCATTCAGTTTTAATGTGTTCGGATCATGATTTAGAGATCTGAGTTCTCCAGGTCAAGGAGAATGTTGTTCTCCTCACTTGACACACTTTTTTGTTACATGCAGTGCTTTGCCAAACACAAACAACCTATGCCAGAGACAGCCTGCATCCACCTGTCTCGAAGCTTTGTTTAAAGTGTCCGCCTCATGCTAAACTTGCCCTTTGCGAAATCGGCAAGCAAAAACAGAGAGCAATCAAATCTAACGCTGATCACAATGTGCAGAGCAGACTTCCTGCCAGTCTTGTGACTGGTCTGGCGCAGTAATGTTCAGGCAGCTCTGGCTGTGAGTTTGTTCCGCCTGCTGACCCGACTCCCCAAAAGAGAGATACCTCTCCTGTGGCACCATGCAGCCCGACAGAACACACTCGTCCTTTCTGCGCCTTTAGCCTGGGGAAAGAGCTTTTCATGCTCCACTGTTTCAACAGAAGGCAGCTCCACTTCAACTCTTAACCGCTGGAAAACAGGGACCTTTCTCTTATTGCACCGACTGCAGACGTCTGTAACCTCTGGTTTAACGATCGATACGATCAATTGCAGGTTTTAAGGATGAAGTATAATACATATTGTTCTATTCAAATGCTGTTTGAATTGATGGTCCCTGAGTCATGGGCTGAATTATATTGTATGACAGAATTGTGGCTGAGACTTTAGTGCTCTTTTATTTTTGAATTGAAAGTGCTACCAGGAAGATCTCCATTATTTGAAGTGTTATTATCCCATAAAACTAATGAAAGCAGGATAGTAAAGCCTCAGTTCTTTTCATATTCAGTCTTAAATATTACAGCACTTACTCTGCAGCACCCTATAACAAATGACTAGGACTTCTGTAGCATTACATATCAGAGCTCAGAGCCACACGATGATTCCACAAGGCTAATCATGCTTATACCAGCTCCATCCAAAAACTAGTTAAACCAGGCTAAGATGTGAGTTGGGAAATCAGAGGAATGTTCTATACCACGAAAAAGTGGGTTCTTCAGGTAAAACAAGAATTGCAATTACACTTCTGTATATTATTACTATAATAATAACAATGCTATAATATAAATATTTATCTGGCTGACTGATGTATGAGTGTGCCAGTTACTATAGTCTGGTCCAGCAAAGTGTAAATACTGTTGAAAGCATTCCGTAGTCTGTTGGACTTGATGATGATGGTGAGAGAAATCTTATGCCTAGCCCACAGATTGTCATGCCTGTCATGCCCTGTCAATTCAGTCAGTAAGTGACTTTAAATGTTGAGCCAAAACGTTCAGCTAAATAAAACCTTTATTTTAAGGATTTTTTGCCAGTGCAGGATAAAAGGTAAGTCAACGTGTAAATCTAGATAACCTGGATGAGAAGAACGCTTTCTGAAATCAGTAAACTAATACTTGTATATGATTGTCAGACCTGTGAACCAGCCGGTGTTTGACATTCTATAGTGTAATATGAGGGGATGTAAGATGATGCTTTGATTGGCTTAAGCAAAGGCATATATATATATATATATATATATATATATATATATTAGTGTAGCAAGGAATAACGTTTTATTCATAATCTTATAACATTAAATTATTTTGACAAGAACTGCAGTTTAAGCAGTTTGTACCACTATTTTGTTTTTTTCACAAGATTTTATCAGAATCCAATTTCTCCATACCAAAGAAAAATGCATTTGTGCAAATCTAAAATATATTTCCTTTCTCAAATGCCACTTGTCAAATGGGTTTGATTGACAGAGATAGCAGGGGATAAGGTTTTAGACCACAACTCTCTGTGCAAAAGTTCTTGGCAAATCTGGTTTACCACTGAGGCATAAAGAGCTGTCGTATTGCCTTAGAGAGGTTTACTTTTGAAGAAAACTTTGTCTCTCAGTTGACAGCTTTTAAACAGACGAAAAGATCTTTTTTTTGCCCCTTAATATTCATCATTTATCATTGCCCAAATTAGAAGTGAATTACATATTTCCCAGTGATAATGTTATTCTTAAAGGAAATTACCAACATTCAAAAACCTTTGGTATTTTAAACTGGCCCAAATAGAATTTGGTGTTATTGCATGATTCCAGCTGAGACCTTTATTGTGCAGATCGTCACTGTATACCCTTAGGTAATTGTGCAATAGATCTCTGCCAGATGGTGACCCTCTGCCCGTGTTGCAGTAATGGGGACTGGGCCCATGCGGGTAAATCTTTCCCTGACTCGAAAAGAGATTTTCCAGAAGTCCCCTGCTCTTTGATAAGTTTCAAATCCCTGACTCCACCCTCATATCTGGACTACTGCTTTTTCCCTGTCTCAGAGACAGACCAATTTAACGAGACGGATGTTCAAAGACGTTGCGGCATCATTTAGGCTGCACTTATTTGGGGGGAAGATATTGGAGGAACCCGGCTGTCAATAGAGATGCATCCACCAGCGAAAACAACACTCAAACTGCCTCATCTATACCCTGCAATGGTATATCCATCCTGCAGTAATGACTTCCACTATAACTCCCCCTCCCGCAAGCACGCACACCATCTCCATCATCAACAACAACATCATTCCAGAAGCAGCAATTCAAACTTTCTCAACACAAAGAAAAATTCACATTTTCTGTGTGAAGTGTGGCAATTCTTTCTGTGAGATAAGTCTTCCTTGTGTGAACTGCTACACATCATAGGTTCATTGGAACATCAACAACACCCCCAAGACAAACGCACACACACACACACCTACCAAAATAGTTAATAACATTCGTGTACTCTCCCTGGTCAAGGTGAAGGTCACAGCTGACACAAATTCACTGCTGCTCTATTTCAGGTTATCTCTAATAAAGGGCAACAGCCTTGGCCCTTCACACTTTGCTGTCAGAGTGACAGACCTGATCAGTCCATGTGTTCTTTTGGGGAGAAGATCTGTTAGAGCTGCAAGGTCCCTTGTCCTCGATCCTGTCAGCTTCACTTCTGTCAGCACCCGGAATGGGGAGGCAACCATGTTTGGAATGGATGATGCAGACTAACCACATACTGTACAAATATGGCTAACTCTGGTAACTGTAGTTACGTTTGTGCGTATCAAAATGACAATAAGAGATTTGAGGGTAGTGCATCGAAACCACAGCATAGTGGATTAATCTGTCTTTCTTCATCTTTTTTGTCATGGGGAGAGGCCTGAAATACCAAATAGAAAGCCTGGCAATTTGCTTGACAATTTACAAAATATAAAGGTGGCAATTTGTCTGCTCTATTTTTGAAAACAGCCAATGTACGTACACACTCGTGCGCACACACACACACCTTTAAAGTTCTTGCGTGGCAGCGCTCTTGGGCTGAGGTTCCTTGACAAGGTAATCAGTAGCTGGCTCTGCTTCAAATAAGCCTAGGCCTCAGCTGTATTAATACAGCAGTAGACATGTTCAAGGTTATTACTCCTGATACAGACAGCACAGTACTTTTTGAAGTCACTGCCGAAGTATAAGGGATTGGCCAGAGAAAGAAATTCCCATATAAACTTGCTTGCTCACCCTCTCTGAAGTCAGTCTATTACCATAGAACTCTTGGATACCCAAATTAAATCAGAAGTATATAAGTTGTTTTAACAATAGGGTTGCAAAGATTATACTATGTGTGAGGTACCATATTTTGGGTGAAATAAAATCTGCATATACATAATTATTAAGGTATTCGGTAAATTACATTTAGGCCAACCTAAAATATTCTCTTGACCAATTTTCATATGTGCATAGATTTTCTGTTTCTTATCATTTACAAACAGCATTTAATTCTCTAAAGATTTTCTACAATGTACCAACCAGGGGCCACATAGCATAACCTCTCTTAAACTGGTTATTACTGGCTAGTGGCTATAATTGACCTAGCTCGCTTTTTAGACTATGAGAAATACATGAATTGCGATTTGGTTAATTGCATCTTTCAAGACCTGACTGTAGCCCCGGGCATTTTTTTTTTTACTAAATGGTACGTCTTCTGAGTCATGTCTTTTTAAGAAGTGGATACGTCAATGACATTAGATATGCTGAACATATACCATTGTTATGCAGTACAGAACTAGGATTTGTAATGAGAAATACAGCGCTGTAACCTGTTTCTCTGTTAACAGCACCTCCTCGCGCTAGGTCACTCTCAAAAATATGTGCACTCTAATCCCCCGAGCATAAGATTTGTTTTCTTTAAATTAGCCAAAGAGCCATTATCAATGCTTTTCTGTACCCAATTCATTAAAAAACAGGGGTCCTTTCATAGAACAATGCACTGAAGGCTGGTTCAACTGTGCTGTCCAGACAGTTTGCTCCTACCGGTGTTTTGTCGGATTAGCCGTAATAGACACTAGCTGCCTTCCTAAACAATACACCCCCTTGGGCCTTGTGTGGAGGATAATGAAGATGCAATATCCACAAGGCCCAGGACCCACCGCCCACGCTAGGATCAGACCTTTCGTGTGGTGTCTGCTGGCCTTCAAAAACACAGCCAGCATGATGACGGTCTTTAGTGCTCCTGCTCTTCCTCAAGGGACCAATATATATATATATATATATATATATGTATGTATATATGTATTGTTTATATATATATATATAGAGGATGGGGATTTCTTTTTCTTTGTCAAGATGTAGTTCCGGGCACCACAGATGGTTATCACGCTGTATTGTTGTATCTTGGTGTTTTCCTCTACTGAAAACAGAGGATAGAAAACCACCAGCTGATGTATGGCTCCACTTACGCTGATTCATTGTCTGCCTGAGTGGTTTTATGAGGGCTTTGCTGCGTTCAATGACGAGGCCGTTAACCCAAGGTCATGGCGATTTGTGGTCAAGCAGCATGTATATGAGGTGACGCAAACAGTAGCCCCTGGGAGCCGTGTTCTGGGGGAAATAACGGTGACCCCGCCGAGGTCACAGGGGTCGACGGACTTTGTTAAGCCACTTTACAGACGGGCCAGGGTGAAGCGGTCATGTAGTGGGCCGACGAGAGGTTAACTCATCTCTCACTCAGTCGCTCTCTCGCTCTCTGTTGTTAACAAGCGGCCTTCAGCAGGGTGGGCGTCCTCTGCATGCTGCTCAACTAGCCGCGCAGGTGAGGATTCATTTGCTATATTCCATGTGGGACCTGTGTGGGTGGAAAACGGAAGGTCTGCTCGATTCATTTCTCCAGCTTAGAGTGCGTCTGAATTCAACTGCCCTGACCTTTAAGTTACATTAAAAAAAGAAACGCTGCTCTCATTATTCTGAAAGTTAACAATAGACAGGAGGGATGTTTTAAAGGGGTGCTATTGGCTACACTCTATCAGGCTGTTAGATGCCATGCCTTTCCCATGACTTGTACAACCTCTATACCTAACCTTATGAATTATATATAGGATTTCACAAATACATTCCTGGTGGTACTAATGGGCATATGCGGGAATATTTCAGGAATGGGATAGTCCGATCCCAGCAGGCATTATGTAATCGACCTATTAAGGATTGAGTGTCAACATCACAAATGGCTTTTCCACTAGTGTGTAAGCCATGGGAAGTGTTAATGATTTTTTTTGCATTAAAATTAAAGTATGTATTTTTTTTTATAAAAACAAGTTGAAACAAAGAAAGGGTGCAGATTAGAATGTGTATAAGTAACTATGAAGAAAGCCTGCAGCAATTTGACAGAAAGATTACTATTATTCACTGGCATACATATTCATTAAACCCAGGCGGGGGGCAGACTCATGGATCAGCCGTTGATGAGGTCATGTTATTCAAACATGAAAGATGGAGGACAGTAGTGACACTAACAGTAGGTGGCTTTTGGAAGACGTTGGGAGATTTCTGCCTGACTTTTTTTCTGTGAATGGTGAAGAAGAGTTGGTTTCTTGCTGGGCCAGCAGTCAGACATGGAAACCTTTGGAACAAAGTACTTCCAGAGACAAAATACTCTGGATAACTCATGTTGTTGTAGTAATTGTCAGTCTGTTTTAGCATTTGTTGCTTCAAAGATTTGGTCATTTAGACGCCTGGTATCAGCAAAACTAACTTCAAATAAACCATATACTATTTCCTGATTAAAATAGAATGTCATGTTAAACCACTTAACAATAGGAAAATATGGGGTTGGCATACTAAAAGGCTAACACAAGTACAATATATTGTACTTTGCTATGAATTTAACTCACTCCATTGACATCAATAGTTATGGTGTACTTGAACCGATAAATGATGACTGAATATTACCAAGTAGCTACATTACTGATTAATAATTGCACTGAAGTAGATTATTATTCCAGCAGAAAGCTCTGGTGCTCTTCATCATTGCTTTGGCTAATTATGCTGCCCTTGTAACACGATTTCCAACAAATGAGACTAAAAGGAAGAGTAGGGTTATGTGCCGGAAGATGCATTGTCTTCCTTTAAATGCCCCATTAGGCCTGAGCTAAAGGATTATGAGAGCCCTCATTAGTTAGCCTATTCCTCACCCTGACGTACTATCTCTTATGGGTATCCCTGCCGTCAAGGCTTCATGAACTGTGTTTCAACAAGGAGCTGTGTGGGAGAAATATGCAGTTGTGAATAATGCCTGAATAGGGATATTCTGAAACATTTCAGTACTTCACTGCACTAATTTACTTCCAATTTTGGGGGTTTGAAAGAACGGAATATTTCGAAATGAATACAAATTAGCAGCTGCTTTTCTACCACTAAACGTTTTTTTGAAAACAGCACTGGTGCCAAGTGAAAGTCTTCCTAATTTGACATGTCAGTTCTTTGGCAAGTCTTAGATTTACAGTGCTTTCAGAGTCAACAGCTCTGATTCCTTATAAGCAGGTGTTAAAAGTACTGTTGGATAGATATGTGAACAAGAATATTAATATATGCATGTAATACATGCTATTTTAGGGGCCATTTAATTGGAAACTGTTCCAACACAATTGTGTCTTTCACAAAAATCTGTGAAAGAGGATTAATTTCAAAACAGCTTCAAAGGTCATGGGAGCTTAACTGGATTGCCAGAAGTCATAGGGAGTATCAACATGTCGTCATCTTAGGCAGCTGCTGAGCCTGACACATACTGGTCAGTGGCCGGATGAGGTGGGAGGGTTAAAAGGGACATTTCAGATTTTATAGTCCACAAGGAAGAGGAATATAAAAAGGTACATTACACATTAGCCTTTTACCGAGCTTGAATAATTGGTCAGATCCTGGTCTTTTATTTAAGAATAATAAGTGGTGTGTCAGAGCAAATGACCGTCTGCAAAAAGAAGTTGAGTTGGCTCCATCTTTTTATGAGCATATGAGCCATTGGCACAGATCATTTTAAAGCCTCGGACATACTGAACTGTACTTCCATTACAAGCATTTGAAATTCAACCCTGAATCCTCCAGGCATTTGCATTCACTTGCTATCACTGCAAATTGCTATCACCCAGCTAAACCCACTGAGACCCTTTTTTCCAGACTTTCTTTGTGGTCTAGAGTCTCCCAGTAAAGTGACTGAGCAGTGTCTTTGTATTACACCTTTGTAATCTTCCCCTAATCACCAGCAGACATTGATCACTGCCTTTGAGAGAATATAGCTAAATCAATCAGCCGGGCAGGATATAGATAGCATAGACACCCAAGATCATCCTCTCATCAATAAAGAAGCACTGCGATCAATGGTTGGGGCCGCCGAGCCTCTGCAAAGTAGTGGTGCCTCGGTGCAGCTGTACCCTTGAAAGAGTGCATACCTTCAGAGAGAGAGGCTGAGTGCCCTCTGTTTGCTATACGGAGTGTGGAGGTGTGTTGGTAGACAAGTGTACGGCTCAGACTTGTTCACAATGGGGACCATTGACAGAATGCTGGAGGCAGAGGGCATGTGCTTATACAAATGGGGGACACAAAGCCAGGATGCGCTAAACAATAACTTCCCTGGGTTGGATGATCACTCAGTGATGCCGTGCGCAATGTTACCCATGACATGGGTTTAAAGACTTTATAAATAGAACCACCAAAAGAAGAATAAGGTGGTCACTGCAACATACACATACTCTTGTCCTTGAGTCGTGTTAAGCTAAAGCCCTATTGAAACATATACCCAGATAAGGCCGTCTACCGCACTAAACCTTTGCATGCATTGCTATACTTGGAAACCAATTAATTTATGTGATTAAAGTGTTTGCTAACAAGACTGAAGTTAAGAAGATTGAGGTCAAAACAAGTTAATTTACTTTGTGGATCTCCTATTTCCTGCTCTTCATACACAAATTATCAAAGCGCCCCGCTGCTTATACAGTGATTAATTCTGAACCTGTGTTGTTCTCTTTGAGCCTGTTTGGGACGGGTTACAAAGCATCTTTTCTTTGTGGGGGGGGGGGGGGGGGGGGGGATAAAAAATGGAAAACCCACAAAAACAACAATAACGGGGGGGAACCAAACAAAAAAGAAAATAAAATTTAAAATTCG